>JAUBOC010000077.1:14563556-14577783 GCA_032275365.1 Anablepsoides cearensis
ATACATTTTAAATCTAATGAAAGCAAGATTGTTAACAAATAACAACAATCTGGCTATTTAGTGATATTTCCACAGTTATGCTCTTGACTGGTCTTGAAATAAAATCCCGAGTCCTCAATGTCCGAGACCGAAACGAGACCGAGTACAAATGCTGTCGAGACCGAGACGAGATCAAGACCATGAAAAAGTGGTCTTGAGACCGGTCTTAAGACCAAGACCGGTTTCAAGTACTACAACACTAAATAAAGGTAAATATGTCATAAGGTATAAAAGTTACAAAAAAACAAGCTGAACATTTCAAAAGTATACTGAAGTAGTTCCGGTTGAAAAAAAAAAACATACAAAAGAAATTACCATCTGTTTTTCTATGTGCTAAAAATGAATTTGTTCAAAGTAGTGATGAACAGGCAGAACGTAACAGAACATAACTCTCCACCAGGGGGCAGTAATCACCATGAATACACAGTACTACACTCTGACAACAAATATACTTTAACCTCACAAGGCAAAAAGTCAACAGTTGAGAATGATAAAAAGATACATTTATCACAAGTTTATAGAATCCATGTTTCAGGAGAAAAACCGCGTTGATGTAACACTAAGATCTTTTAATCAGACACTATTTATTTATCTATTTAAAAGTGCTGCTAAATGCACTTAGTTTAAAGTCTCTGCAAACTGTCTGATCGCCCACTCACAGTGTCTGGAGCAGATGAATGAGCCGTCTGAAATAATGATGTCCCTCCAACATCGTCTTCTTTGAAAGCTGCTTGGGGTGCAGGAAGTCATTTACTTAAAGGCTGCATGATCCACAGCCCCCCCTTTCTGCATTTCACAACTTTCATTCTTCTGTGCGTGTGTTTCAAGCCACTCCCTTTGTGTGGGCGCATGAATAGTGAGGTGAGATTTTTATTGTGGAAGATGAGGAGGGAAGGGGGAGAAATGTGTAAGTATAGTATAAAACCTTTCACTGAAACCAACAATTAAAAGAAGAAAATTAAAGGTGTATTTAAAGTAGTTTGCGTCATTTTTGAGGGATGATGTTGAAAGCAATTAACTTGTTTTTATTTTAAGATAAAAAAGAATGTATTGTCTTGAAAATAGTAAACTTTACAGGTTACAATAAATAAATCCCACTAAATTCCATTTAGTGACAATAAAGTGAATGAGTTTGTGAACAGTGGTGCCCCATAGTGGCCAAAAGAGTAGTTTTTTTATTTGCCTGTCTAAATATGCATATTAAACAAGATGTCTTGAGTTAATTCTAAAAATACCTACATTAGCTCTTATCTGTGAAGTGTATTCATAATTGGATAAAGTAGCCAAGCGGTGAAAGAAAATGTAAGGTTTACTTTTCTAAACAAACGATAAGAAGGTCACAATCAGGTCGCGCTCGTCAAGTATCAAACGAGATTAGCAAAAATGAAACAGGCTCGAGTGTTCAACGCAAATTTTATTAGATTCTGGCCTTGTGGTGGAGATTATTATTATTCAATTTAAAGAATGCCGCTCATCGAGTAATTTCCTAAATTCATTTGTTGTGGGAGCAAACAGAAGTCTCTCTCGTGTGCTAAATGTGCATGGAAGTTAGGATGAAAAAAACAAAACAGTTTTTTCTACCGGAGGTTTAGCGGTAAGCCTTCATGTGTTCAAATTAAAATGTTTACCGGAGGAAAACCTGATCCACAAACTGCACTCGACTGCTGCTATATCTGTGGTGGATTGATGGGGTTTGCTTCTACATTTACACTGAAACAGTTTATAGAACGCTGCAGGTCAAAGGGTGCTTCTGAAATCTGCAGCATGTATGTTTGATATATGTGGGTCTGTTTCCAGTTACAAACACTCTGGATACACAGTGATCCGCAGGACTCTAAAGGTCCATATTTGAACACACGGAAATATACACATCAATAAAAAACATAAATAATACATTGACACCTATGTAATCACATATTTTCCTGCTGTTTTGCGGAGGATTTAAAGCTGCTCCTATCCTTGATTAAACATAATTATATAATGCTTATTCTCATCATTATAACCCACTGGCAGATGATGGAATATTAAACTATATTTTTAACACATTCAAAGTCAGTGGATTAAATAAACATTAAATACTAATATTAATTTGTATATAAAAATAACTGGCTTAGAATAAAACTTTAATCACTCTTGCTGATGTCTGAATAGTCTCCAGTGTTAACTCACACTCAAAAGCTTGAAAATAATAAAGTAAAACATCAATTTTTGGGTCATTAATATAGAAAATGGAAAAAATAAAAGCTGAAACTGCATTGGTTGTTCCCATTTATGTAGAAGCTAACGTTAGCATTAGCGGTAATGTTTAAAATGTCAGTTTGGTACTGCTAATTACCTTAAAAAAAACAAATTGTAATGATTTTTCTTAGTTCCTTAAGGACCATTAGTTTTTATACACTCCACAAATTTTTTGTTTGTTTGTTTATTTAGTTTATTTATTAATTTAGTCAACAAAACAGCAGGCGATGATGCATTGATTTCCGTCCAGACTACACAAGTTGGTTGCTATGTTTTAAATTATTGTTTTTTTTTATTATTATTGTTTAGATTTTATAACATTTTAAAAAAATTAGTCCTGAGTTTTTGAAGAATCTGCCATTGTCAGCCACAGAGCCTTTATTATTAAAAAAATGTGTTTATTATAGGTTTTATTGGGTCTATTTGTATCCAATAGAACACTAAAGGCTGGTAAAATGACTGAGTGTTTAATAAAAATGAAAAAAACAACCTATGAACAAAAATAAATACATAGCTGATTTTTCCTGCATGACTTCTGAGGATTAATCACAGAAAACCTTCCTTGTGATTGAATGACCATCAGAAACCCAAGCAGATAAAGTGCCTTGTGCTGCTGACAGCCTCTCCTGAGCAAGTCATCACCTTCCTGTACAATCATTTCATTGACATCCATCGAGTAAATCTGACCTTATCGAACAAATAATAATCACATTTGTTCATTATTTGGCTGATAACAACCCAATGTTACAACAATCCTGTAGATTATAATCTAAAAATGGTTTTGCCATTAATGAAGTCATTTCAAACCACACATTCTTTTCTACACTGACAAAGACTAAACTCAACTCTGCCAGGAATTTTCTACGCCTAATGTTTAATCCTGGATGTGAGTGAAGAGATCATCTTCTTGCTCGATGACTTTTTGGAAATTTGAGACTGTCTCGACATGTTTTACTTACAATCTGTTGCAACCCTGGCTTTGTATCAAGAGGGTTTAAAGTTTTAAAGTGGGTCAAACACTGTAGTCTCTATCAGCTTGCTGGATTGATTTCTGATGTTTAAGTACCATCATACAAGAATAAATACCATACATACTTCAGTACATGTATGTAAAAATTACCACAAGTATGCAAATTTGTTTAAATACCACTATGCAAGCAGAAAAAGTAGAAAAATAGTAGAAGTTGCAGCTTTGAAGTGTTTGTTTCAACAAAATTTAGCAACTTGCTCCACCATCTTTGAAGCCACGAATGAAAACTTGGGAATGGTGGAGATGAGACGACCTTCCTGAGAGGACATGGTGTTAGAATATGACCATCAGACAGGACTTAGTGAGTTTAGTTTGATTAAATTTAGCCCATAGAGTTTAATGAGTGTGTCATCTTTTGATTTGGTGTGGTTGTAGATTCCAGGTTTCCAAAGTCAAAAGGATTCTTGGAGAATGCGGGCATTGATCCCGCTACCTCTCACATGCTAAGCGAGCGCTCTACCATTTGAGCTAATTCCCCTCCTGGAAGTGGACTGAGAAAGGCTGCGACCCTCCCTCTTCCTCAGCAGAACTGTCCACAGGGATCTGGTTACCAGTCGAGTGCCAGGAAGGTTTCCTCACCCTCCACTCTGTTTATCTGCCTCACACTCACTGAAGCTGCTGCACACTCCCCAACCCTGCAGTCTGCAGTGACACAACGTTATTTATAACTTGTGGTTCCACAACTCAACAAAATGCAGGAGATAAAGGACTAAACAGGACCAGGTCCTTGAAGTCAGGACTTTTAAATTCTGGTTACTGGAAGGTGAAATAAACTGATCATCAGTGCAGAAACTCCTACAAGATTGGTAGAAACTAAGGACATGACCCCTGTGACTCATGCTTTCAGCCCACCTTACACCTTCTTGTCCATCAACTTATGACTCCTCTCAGTTATGCTCAACGTGTTCAGTCCTGCAGCATGCGTTTCACATTAAACAGTACTGGTAAAGCCTGTATCTCAGCCAGCTGCACATGTTGCAGAGAAACGGCGAGCGGCATTTGTGACTGAAGTGCCTCAAAGGGTTCGCGAGGGGTCATAGTTTCCCTGTGTGACCTCGCAATCGTATCGTGAGGATTTTTAACACGCTTGAAAATTTTGCAAAAAAAAAAAAACAGATTTTCTCTAAAAATAGTCACAAATTAATCGTGAAAATCTGGAAACTGCCTCGAACATGAAAGTTCAGAAGTGCAAGAAATGAGAAAATTAAGGAAGGTGCATATGAAACCAAATTGTGACGGACTGGAGACAAAAAAAAAAACATTTTTATTTAACCAGGCGAAAGCTACTGAGATCACAGATCTCTTTTTTTTAGGGTAGGCCTGCAGATGGAAAAAACATACAGTACATGTTTATGAATTGTGAGAGGAAACCGGTGTATCCGGAGAAAAACTACTAACCCCCTTAAACACAAGAAAACATATGACCTCCATACAGAAAGACCCAACATGGGGCTTAAACCCGGTACACAACATGTTGCCAGGATCAATAATAGATTATAAATTGCAGTAGATTTCCAAGTGAATAAAAGTCAGCGATAAAAATTTGTAAAACAGCGTTTTTATCAAAGACTATAAATTCTTTGAGACTGGAAGTGCTATGGAATGGCAACAATCAACTTTTCTATTCTAATAAAGTATTCAAACAGCATGGTAGTGGTTTGCAGTGAGCAGTGGTTACAGCTGGTGCCTCTCATTGAGAAAGTCGCAGGTTCACCTAGAAAGGTCTGGAGCCTTTCTAGGTGGTTTATAGGTTCTCCCCATGCACATGTGGGTTTTCTCTAAGTACACTGGTTTCCTCCCACAGACCAAAAACACGCATGTGAGGGTAAATGATCCTTAGTCCAGGTGTGTCAAACTCAGTTGCACAAGGGGCCCAAAATTAAAAAGTCAATTTATGTCAATATTTATTAAAGAAATGTAATATAGCAAATTATTTTTACTTGCATTTAATGCATACATAACTGAACAAATAAAGAAAAAAAAACTTAGAAAGAGTCATCAATAGCAATAATTTCTTTCTGTTTTACTCTATCAATAATATTTCTTATATGTGACCCATCATATCGAAATAAGGATTAAGTCAAATTTGGTCAAAATGACCTAACTACATTTTCAGACTCCTGGCTTTAAAAGCTACATTTTGGTACCTGCATCATTCTGATATCATAATGTTTTTCAGAGATATGACTTAATTTATCTTGTTGGTTACCATAAACATTACTGTTTGTTCTGAATCCTAATGTTATGTAATTTATTGAGTCATTTTTTTATATCAATCAAAGAGGAAACCTCAAATTGAATTTGTATATTAGGATTTAACAGTGGGAAAGAAACAAAACTTTGCTAGCTCACAGGGAAAAACATCTTTTTTACAGCATTTTTCCTTAAAATCATTTTTTTGTGGCTACTGCTTAAAAAAATATTCAAAAAAATTATGATTATATTTTAGACAGTTCATTCAAATTATTTATTGATAAGGCATTAATTCATTATATTTTTGACAAAATGCATTTTTTGCACTTATTTATATCTGCCTATTTCTCCAAATTCCACTTGATTTATCCTCGTTTCGATGTGATGGGTCACATATCTTATAAATACACTTTATCACAATCCAGCATATCAGATATAAAAAAGAAAACCCTCAATAACAAAATTCTAATTACTTGACTTTAAGGAGGAGAATGCACTAAATACAGACAAAGAGAGGAACCAAACTAATTCACATTTGAATTCCTACCTTTAGGGCAGGATAAAATATTAACGAGGTCCAGATTTGGCCCATGGGCCTTACGTTTGACACACGTGCATTAGACTCTTTCAGCCTCTCTAACCAGCTTCAAGGCATTAGCATGTAGTTTGCATTTTATCTAAAAATCCTCAAGTGTTCAAAGACTTTTACAGAGACCATGTCTATAAACAGAAAAAAAGATGCACAGATTATGACAAACAGGAAGTGATTCAGCTCTAATTACTTTCCTGTCACTTATCTCTGAAGACCTTCGCTACTCTAGTGTAACACTTTTGCCTGCCAATACACTATAAACACACTCTCTTCCAGGTCTGTAGTTAATCTAAAAAAACAAATCAGGTTGACAAGGAAACATGTTTCTGCATCACACATTAGGAGAGGCAGAATAAACATTAAAAAGCAGTTGGGTTTTTCCAGAGCCTCTAATTTGGAGGAAATCAAAAAACAAAAAAAAAAAAACAGACGCTGTTAATTTTATGAGCTAATACTGTTTGAGCTCATTCAAGTCTGTCAGCTGTGAGGACAGGCAGCGTGGCCATCACTCGAGACATCTTAAACTAATCAGCTGCTCTGCAAATAGACAGAAGGGTGATGACGAGGGCCTGCAGTTCCTGTATGAGCGCCCTGCTCGCCATATGGTGAATACGGTGACAAAGCTGTTGTTTGGGTTCATGCATCCTATTTCCCTTGTCCTCGTCCAATCAAATATGTCATTGCTCCACCTGACCATAAACTGAGCAGAAATGTCCATACTGTGGGTTAGGGTTAGAGTTTAATGCACCATACAGCAGCTCGTTGGTTATGATTTGCTACAACTTGAAGTCAAGGGAAACGTGTCGGTGCTTGCTGCTGGTAAGAATTGGCATTGAGACTTTTCAGGAGGCATGTAAGGCCCGACAGACAACGCTTTCAAGTTTCATTTCCATCACCGGTAATTAATTTCTGTGTGGAAGTTGCTTCTTCATTCATGAAATTTGCAGAAAGCAGTTGAGCGCAGAGACGAGACAAGCAGACGTAGAGATAAATGTGGACATGTGGAGGATGCTGAAATGATCATCCGCTCTGCCTCTGTTACGCTTTTAACCGGATACCAGGCTCTGGTTACCAGATTTCCTGACAGGACTGGAAACAGGGAGGTTAAATACGCACTAATCCCTTATTACACATCAGCATATCACTCTCAGAATCTGTAGATTTTTTTTGTTACGTGCTTCTTGATCATTTTCTTGTTTTTAATGTGTTTAGTTCTGGTAGTTGTGTTCTCGGTCCTGCCACGCCCACTCACACCTGCATTCCATCTCGTTAAGCTCAGCTGTTTGTCTCCCGCTCGGCCCATGTGATCGTTCTGGGTCTGTTTTAGAAATCGGTGTTGACCCAAGCCTTTCTGATGTCGTCACATTTTTCTCCCTGCCTGGGTTCAAATCCTGCTGACACTGAGAGTCACTCAGCCAAGTCAAAGCATTTACTACAAGCAGACGAGACATGAATTCTAATGTTTAGTTTCGATTCAGCATCAAATTATCTGTTTAAACCTAAACTATGATGATAAAAAATCACAATGTCAAAACCATTCAATTTTACTTTCATTCTGCTCTTATCAGACTGTGACCAATATCCTCTGTTGTGGAACCAACTTCCACTTTCTGTCTGTGAGGCTAAGACTAGACTTAAATCTTTCTTTTTTTGATAAATCCTATAGTTCAGTTTGGTTTTCTTACCTGTAAAGAATGTTTCCAACTAAATGCTGTTCATTAGTGGTCTTGTGCAGGCATGCAGATGAGCTGCTGTTTAAACACAACAACCCCATATTTGTTGCAAGCTGGTGCAAGCACACACATAATAATGGAGGGTTTATTGATCATGTTTTTATAAAAAGCAGCTTAACAGAAGTAATTAATTATAGCACATCAGCAGACTAAATATCAAGCCCTTAGTTTTGCTTTTAACACAACTTTCTTTGATCTCTTACAGTATTTAATGCAAGCGCTATGTTACAGTTTCAGTGATAGTACTATGTCAGCAGCAGGGGTATGCAGCTTTAAATGATCTTAAATCAAAAGCTCTTTGGGGAATCACCTTGTTTTGTTTGTATTTTTCAATAGATCGAACTACTGCGGGAGTGAATCATTTTGATAAGCACCGTAAACTGATATGGTCTTCTCATGTTTATTTAACCGTGTGTATGATAGGTGTGGCATCGGATCAGTGCTCCCATTTACCACTTTCCCTTGAAAATAGAAAACGACACTATTCTTCTGATGGGGATGACTCACACCCTTCACATAATAATGACGAGAAACACACAAATATCCCGAGGCACTCATTTCCGCCAAAAAAAAAAAAAAAAAAAAACGAAAGAAAGAAAGAAAGACAGAAAGAAATACCTGACCTTGTTCTGTGGAAGACAATTTAGTAACGGAAATTGATCAAATAACATTAGGCTAAAAATGAAGTTTATGTTCTAAATTCTTGTAAAAAGGCTTTGGATAAATGAAAAACAAACTATAGCAAAAGTAATCAAAATTACATTACTTTGCTATGAAAAAACAAACAAACAAATATGCGCCTGCCAAATATTTTGACGTTCACGCTGGGAATTCTACAACAAAACCTGCTTCTAAAGAAAACTAGCATCAGTACGTCACCAGTATGAGTTCAGTTTAGGAATGTGGCTCACAAGAATTTAATTAAATTTAATTACTTTATTTATTTAATTATGTATTAACCTTTCTTTAACCAGGAAACCCCATTAAGATCTCAGACCTCTTTTGCAAAGGAGACCTGGGCCAAAATGACTAAAATCTGTCCAGTTTTGTGAGATTATTATTATTTTTTTGTCTAGTCTCACCATGACTCAATTTGACTTTACTGTCTGGGTGGTTTTTGCTCGACAACAGCACCACTTAAAAAATATCCACGAATCAAAGCGAGCTTACGTGGGTAACACCCTCTGCCATGGTTGCCCCAAAGTGAAGAGCTGAGGGGATACGAGTCCGTGAATCGAGTCCACTTCTCCGCCCACGTAGCAAAATTTCTCTGGCCCACACTTGACCCAGGTACTGCAAAGAACGGCCATTTGGTGGACTAGATGTACAGTGATTTGCAAAAGGTGGCTCATGCATTGGCTATCCCCACATAAACCAAACCCCAACTGGGCCAGTTGTGGAATTCCATTTTTAAAACAGTACAATCGTTGCCAGACCTGGCCCACGTCCAGTTGACAAACTACTTGCCAGCAGTCAGTCAGCTTGACAACAGATCTGGCCCACACCTGTCTGGTATGTGGGTGGTTTCTATCATCAGCTAACACGCACAGAAACCTCCTCATGGTTCCACGGTGTTGGTTTACAAGTTGCCATTTTAATTAATTCATGCTGTGATTTTGTGAAGGAGGTGCTCTCGTGATGGCTGACACCTCTCTCTGGCCAATCAGTAGCCTGCAATCTGCTAACTTCAAATCTTCAGTTCCACTTGGCTCAGACCAGGCTGAACCGGGTGGGATCACCCAATGGAGGGACTCTGAATGTGTTGAGTCAATGCGAGCCCATGGAAAAAAGGAAACACTAACACAGACAAACAAATCCACATGGACTTGGGTGGAGGGGGATAATAATAGATGCGGTTGGTATTTCAGTCTGAAAACAGTTTGAACACGCAGAGACAGACACACGTGCTGAACGAACATTTCCCAACAACAACGTTTCTCCTGCATTTGAATCTTTCACATCTCTCTACTGTAAGAGTCTGGACTTGTTGGTATTTTTTTACTTCTTACTTGGTCCAGACGTTTGTTCTCAGTCTTTGATATGTAAATATTTTTGTTTGAGTGTGATGTTGAATTTAAAAAACATGTTCTTTTAAACTTGCGCTGCTTGATAATAATAATTATGATGTTTACACTGAAGGTGCCAATTGTAAAGACCAGGACGGCTACTGGAGAAAAGACATGAAAACAAACTTCTTGGGGGGAGTAAGATGCATTATTTTCTTTTTAAACAGACAGAGGTGAACGAATCATTGGTTTGGAATCTTCATGTTTAAACAAACACTTATCTTGTGTAACTGCAGATTTATCAGAGCGTGACAATTTAATTTCTCATTGTTTTGAAAAACTCAAGGTGACTCCTTGTTTTTGAAGCTCTGCACTCTTCCCTAAGATGCAAAAAAAAAAAAAAACAAAACATGTGGTTGTTCTGTCAGATAAGCATCAAGGCTACAAAGATTCATAACAACATCTGTGGAGAGGAGTAAACTATAAACACTCGTGTTTCAAATTATCTAAATTTTTTGTTTTGGAATTGAGTGAAATACACAAAACCTCTATTATTAATTATTATTCGGCTACTACCACATCATTTCAGCTCAGTATCTTTAAAATAACTGACTTTTTGTATTGGCTGATGTTAATTAACTGTGGCAGCCATGTTGAAATGAATGGACTCCAAAACAAGTGGTCGGACTTAAGTACAAGTACTTTGTTACTGTACTTAAGTACATTTTTCATGTATCTGTACTTTACTCAAGTAGTTTTAATAATGGGTACTTTCAACTTTTACTTCACTACATTTTACATTAATTATCTGTACTTTCTACTCCACTACATTTCTGTAATGTGTTGAAGTACAAGTTACATTTCCGTCACATCACATTATGATTTTGGATTTGTTTGTTTATTTTGAAAGTAATCAATGGTGGTGGGGAATTGGTCCACTGAACCATTGCAAAGCAGTAAAATACCATTAGACCCTCTTTCAAGAAGAGTGAGGTGATTCTGCATCACCTGTTGGAGCATCAGTGGCAACACTCGCACACCCAAAAGGGATTCCACCATGGAGAGTCAGCCAGAGGAAATGTGCCACTCATGGCCTTATTTAAAAGACTTATTCAAGTTAACCGGTTCAAAAGACAAGATTTGATAGAGGACAGATACTGTAGCTGTTGTCATAATGACTGATGACGCACAGAAGTTCAACTGTGAATGTCACAGAGGGTAAACACAAAAACATGCGTTATCTGCAGCATTTTCACTAAAATGACACAATGTATTAAACATATACATACAGAAGACACAATTCATGATATTGTAAACCATTAGGGAAGACATTAAGCAAATACTTTTACTTTTAATACTTTAGGTACTTTAAAAACCAAGTACTTCCTTACTTTTACTCAAGTAAAAATGTTAATGTGGCACTTTCAATTTTACTAGAGTACACATTTGTCTGTTTATCTGTACTTTTTCTTAAGTACAGTGTACAGATGCACGATATATCAGTATGGGTATCTGTCCGATATGTAAAACTGGGCCGATATTAACGTCCGATATTTATTTCCTAGTTTTTAGCTTTGTGTTTCTGTTTTAGGAGGGGAGATGGTTGGTTGAGCAGCATCTGTTTGATCATAGTGCTATTGACGCTGTGCAGCCAGGAATAACTGAAGTAAGGAGCCATGTCAGAGGTCTGGTCGTTTATTTATGGTATCAAAAAAAGACTCAAGTGTGTTTGTGTATATGTATAATATAATTTGTGTAATTATGTAATATTGGTAAATATTGGTTATCGGCCGTAACAGCTATAATTATATCGGATATCGATATCGGCTGAAATTTTCATATCAGTGCATCCCTAGTACAGTGTTTAAGAACTTTCTCCACCACTGTCCAAAACTGGTCAGCTGTAGATGCTCATCCAATAATTACTTTCTGAGAGTTTCACTGAATTCCATTCAGCACTTCATGAGATATTTTGCCAACAGACAGACAGGACTTATTGCTTAAGTTTTAAGTAAAGATGTCGTACAATAAGTGGTAATTAAGGTACGCTTTGGGAATGACTCTTCTTGGCTACATATAATTTTGCACTAAACACTAAATGTTAGCAAAATTATAGCCTTTTTTCTAAGGTCAGTTAGCTGTGGTGGCTATTTTGAATCAGATTGACTCCTAAAGTTGTAGGTGTACATCCTATTATTTTCTCTGGAAAGCTTCATTAAAATCTATTTATTGGCTCAAGAAATATTTTACTAACAGACACGCACCAATAATGCACTGAATAATAATAATAATAATAATAATAATAATAATAATAATAATAATAATAATAATAATAATAATAATAATAATGATAATAATGCACTTTGATGGGTTCTGGGTCTTAAATAAAAAATAATAACTACATTCTGTTCTGAATATAAAATTCAATACGTTCACAACAAAAACAAAAGCAAATAATAAATCATATCTGACGTATTTATATTAGGGAAGGTGTAATAAAGCGCGTGGCAGAACCTTTACTGTTTTATAACTTTCCACGGAACCCATTCAAACACGTGAGTAGGATTATCCGTTTCAGTAAAATATGAGTCGAGCTAATCTGCCTTTTGTGAACTTAAAATGTTAACTAACCACACAGTTTCTGCAGCAGTGGGCTAATAAACGCAGACAGTGACTTATTATAAACAATTAAACAACTTACAGGTTGTCGCTTTGGCCATGAGAGAAGACACGATTCTTCTTCGGGTGAGAAAGTGCTGCTTCTTCTTCTTCTGTTGTTGTTGAAAAGTGCTTATTATCTTCTTCTTCGGTGTCAAAAACAACAACAACAACAACAACAACAACTCTGAACTCTGTGTGAGAAACACGGAGTTGTGGTTGGAAGGGAGCGCTCGTCTGTCCTGAACCGACCTGCAGGAGAGGAGAGCGACTCGTCCTGTTCAACTATTTCAACAAAACAGGCGCGCGCGCTGGAGTCACGCATGCGCACTAAAGAGTAATAAAGTCACAAATACTTGCACACCTTTAATGTGTTTGATGATTCAGCAATGGCTGTAAATCAATCAGTTTTACAGATACTATATTTATTTATTAATGTTTATTTAACCAGGCAAATTATTGTGACCTCTTTTGCAAGGGAGGTCTGAACTGAGGATTGAACCCAGGACCTGCTTGCTGTGAGACATCAGATGCAACCACTGAGACGTCGTGCTGCTCTATTCATCTGAATGTTGTAGTAGCTGAGGGTCATTCTCTGCTGATAGCCTACTCTGAGAGTAAAATTAGTTATATTGCTTGACTAAAACAGCCACAACTTCATCATCTCTCAACATTACAGTCACAATCTTAGTTATGAACTCCTGTATAAAATGTGTTGCAAGATATTCCTGAAAGGAATACTCAGCCTTTGATTTATGAACATATTTCCCCATTTAAAGATGACAGAAAACCATAGTTATTTAAGTGTTTGTGCTGATCATCACATCAGATCATATGAAGTGTTATTTTGGTCATTCGAGGTGTGACCATATTCCTTCTTTTATCAGTTTGTTCTTCAACATATAATCACTTAGTCATAAAGTCAGATATGAACTCAGCCAATGAACTTCATTTCATCGCTGAGGAGAAAACTGAGATTATCAAGATTAACTTTTCCTCTTTACGTCGCTCTACAAACGTCATCGTACTGAATTACTTTGAAAATGTTGATTGTGTGTGTGAGGAGTTTAAAAACTCAAATTGTAAGATGTACATTTACAGTTTTCAGCAAGCTGCTAAACTGCAGCTTGCTGAAAACACTATTATACTATTATAAAAAGTAATGGTGTGTGCAAATTAATGAGAAAAAATAACATCACTGAGCTGAAACACAAAAAGCAGAACACTAGGTAATAGCTAAAATGAGCAAATTATTGATAAAAAGTAAATAAGTTAACACTAGTTAACAGTAGCCAGAGAAAAGCTAAAATACCAACTAAAAGCAAAATTAAGCAAAGTGTAGCTATTAGCAGCAAAATGCTAGATAAATTAATGAAAAGGCCAGCTGACAGAGGCTAAAAGCTATGGTAATATGGCAGCTAAAAGTACCAAAAACCTAGGTAAATGCTAAAAGTAGCAGAATGGTAGCTAAAAGCTAAATGTTGCCAATTGCTATACAACAAACTAATAGCAAAAGACTAGCTAAAAGTAACAAAATGCTGCTGAAAACTAAACAGAACAAAAGCCAGCTAAAAGCTAAATATATAGCACACATGCTGGAACAACTTTCAAAAAGGACATTTTTAAAAGAATTGAAGCAATATCTGTATATATTTAAACTGTATACAGTGGGTTGCAAAAGTATTCATACCCCTTGAACTTTTCCATATGTTGTCACATTACAACCACAAACATAAAT
>JAUBOC010000077.1:14668842-14679385 GCA_032275365.1 Anablepsoides cearensis
CCAATTTAGGGTTTTCCAATATTGGGGGGGTCAGGACCCCCCCGACCCCCCCGGGATTTCCGCCCTTGGGCAGAACAAGAAATGCCCTTGCCCCGTCTGCAACACATAACTCAAGTGTGTGTGTGGAGTGTGACAGATGAGCCCATGTGTCTCATTTCTGTGCCTCAGTTGTGTTGCAGGCTGTAAAGTAATAAAAAATGTTATTACAAGTGAGGCCCATTTGTGCCAGATTGGGTTTGAAAGGACGTTCTTATTTTGGGTGAAAGGTGGGAGTTTGGGATTAGATTGCGTTTTGTTCCAAGATTTTGGACTTTTGGTTTGAACAAGTTTCCTTTTTAATCTGACAGGTGGCTACAAACAGCCAGACAAACTTTTCACAACATTTTGCAAGAAGCTAGGATTAAAACAGTGGCACATGCGTTCTTTGTCGTTGACATTGTTGCCATGTAAGCATTACAGTGTGATGTTCTTTTCAGCCATCTGTGAGTGCTGAAAAGATTTAGAGAAAACTTGGACAGGTTGAGTCGACAAAACCTCTTTAGATTTTGGTGTAGATCCCAACAAACAGCCTTCTGACAAAGGCAAAGTGACAATGTTTTATCCTGTGGCTGTGGGTGAGTGTTAGTTTTTCTGTACCATTATCAAAATGTCTCATGAATCACCAAATAGTTTTAATGAAACCTTTAAAGTGAACTAACTTATTAAATGTTGGAATCAGCTCAATTCATGATGGCCACCAGAACAAAGCTTTCTTATTAAACTCAGAAATGAACGGTTTTTAATTTCTTACTTGTTTATCCAGATTTTCCATATTAATGCAAAGAATTACAAAAACACTAAAAAGAAAAGGAAAATATGCATAGTTGGATGTAAACTGTATTCAGAGCACAGGTGCACTATTACCAATGTCTCAATATAAATTTATAAAAATGACAAAGTTGGCAGACTGTGAGATCAAGTGGGGCTGTATATTAAAAAAATTGTTATATGTTGCATCAGGAAAAAATTGTGATATTTTAGTTTATTAATATTTACTCACACTCCTAGTACCAAGAGAGATTACGGTCCTGTTGGATAAGTAGGTTCAAAAATGGCTGCCAGATGTTTTGAATCGATTTGGTTTGTCCATGATATCATATCTGAGTCTCTCCATGCGGTACCCCAGGTTAATTCTGAGAGCCATTCATTGAATGAAGGCACAGCTTCTGCTTTCCACAACCTTAAGCTCAGTCTCTTCACAGTTATCGCTCCATATAGTCCGGACTGAACGGCTACGTTTAAGAAGAGACAAAGAGTATCCAAACAAAGCAATGTTATGATCAGGCTTAAACACAGCCATACATTTTGGAAAACCGCATAAATATGTCACGT
The DNA here is from genome assembly GCA_032275365.1 of Anablepsoides cearensis. NCBI lineage: Eukaryota > Metazoa > Chordata > Actinopteri > Cyprinodontiformes > Rivulidae > Anablepsoides > Anablepsoides cearensis. The sequence goes on from JAUBOC010000077.1 coordinate 14,670,214, forward strand.
CAGAAACTATACACATTTGGACAAGTCCTAGTAAGATGGGCCAGGGAGCCCTCAGCAGACCTACTGTACACCAATCACATAGATCAGAGATCCTAGGGTAAACTTGGTCAAAATGACCATAACTTAAAGACTTTTACAAATATTAAGGTAAACTATGGTTTGTTAGCAGAGACTGGTCCCTAAATACCTTAAGAATTTAAGCTTACAGCTTTCCTCAGTTGTAATGTTGCATAAATACGTCTCAGGCATTCAGTGACTGGTTGGCTTTAGGCTAATGGCTTCTGACAGGACCTAATGTTGCCTCTATCTACTACAGAAATTAATTACAATCAGGTCTGCTCATGTCCTGATGGTGGGGCAACCACATTGGCAGCCTATTAACTTGCACATTTGCACAGTGGCGTTATTTAACTGCCCCTCTGGCATTTGGCAACTGAAACCGTATTGTGGTTGGTCTGGATGATGATTGAGGCTTTGTATAAAATTATTTTGGGCTTTTTTTAATTCCAACACTTGCTGCCAGTAGACTTGTTCTTGTTAGCATTTTGTGCTCATGGTCAGATCAGAAAAACACTGGAGTGTACTTGTCGAGTTGAAACTGTTGTTGTGTAACCACTTAGCACTTGATTGCAATGCTCAGTGGACTGGGTTAATAAAAGGACATCCTGTGTATCCTTTTGTTTCTTTTTGTTTGTTTGTTTTATACCATCCATATGGTGTTGCACATCTGTGTTTCTTGTCTGCATTGTGATACTTCACTTTACAGTTATTGGTCTGTTGAGATTGTTTTGCACTGAAAAAAGGCAATTTCTGATTCCTAATGTTGGATTCGGATAGTCTACTGTCTCTAAAACAAAGTATATTGTTTTCTATTCTTGCACAATTCTTTATATTATATATTTTTTATTATTATTAGTGGTATCATGGCTAGTCAGTGGTAATTTTTGTTTTGTGTGTACTATTTATAATTTGTAAAGTATCTAGTGTGTGAACTTCTGTACTGATGCTGCTGTGACACCTGAATTTGCCCTCGGCGAGACAATAAAGGCTATTCTATTCTATTCTATTCTATTCTATTCTATATATACATCCATCCACTCATTAAACTCAAATCTAAATGCTTCTTGGCAGAAAAAACGGTTTCCAGTCCCAACAACGTTTAGAGTTCAACTTTGAGCCTTTTGTACAGAAGTAAAAACAAAAAAACTTGCTAAGCAATATATTTTCATGACATTATCTCAAGTCAGTTTTTATCTAACAAAGCTTGCTTTCTTACTGAAGCTCAGGGAATATGTTCAGGATTGTCAGACTGTCAACTTACCAATTTAAATTATGGCTAAATCTCTGTAAAAACGACTGAATCAAACCCATTTCAGGAAACTAATTTAAGCCCACCAAAGAACATCCATCACAGATCAGCACATTACTGTAAGAGATCAAATCCAAGCGTTATTAGAGTGACACGGAATCATGTCACTTGATGCATCACCATAATCCGTTTTTTCACTATAATCATCTCATGAAAAAAACACCATATTTTTTGGGGGGAAAATGGTGAAAACAAAGCTTATTTTCTCCAATCAAATTATCTTGAGATAGAATAGTCTTTTAAAATCCAATAAAACCTAAAAGCAGGAACTGTTGGTGTCTGTAGGTTTTTGTCACACATAAGTTACTTTATTTTAAAAATGCGGCATTCTAACCTTCAAAATGTTTCGTATTTTCCGTCTGTTAAAGGCTCTCTTTCTGGAAATAACTTGCATATGAGAACGACTCATCTGCTTATTATATTTAGCTTATTTTGAACCAGTGTATTGACTAGCTGGTGTTAAAACAAATGTGTTTATTGATGTACAATAAATCTGTCAGAGGAAGAAAAGCAAGTTTGCACAACATTTCCATATGTTTAAAGACCACAATGTGCTTCATAATCCCAGTAATGGCTGCACTGTGCATAAAACTAACCTAAAAATAAGGATGAAATAGTTCTCACTCTGTCACTCAGCACTCATTTCTTTCTCCTATTGGGATTCTTCTCATCTTGTGGCTGAGTTCCTGTGTTTTTTTATTATTATTATTTTTTATAAATGCTGGCAGGTTTTGAGCTGTATTAAAGCAACAGCATCCACTGCTTCTTGAGCCCAGAACACACCGGTTCATGCCGGACACTTAAAGAAATAATTCGATAAAAATATATTCAGTTTTGTTTTTAAACATCATTTCATGTCCAGTTAGATATAGTCTAATTTAACCCAATTTGTTCTTTTTCAGGCTAGTCCACTTCAGTCCAATTATAGTCCAATTTAATAGTCAGTCTGTAAAATTGGATAAAATCAGAGCAGTAAAAGGGAGAGGGGGCAGGTTTAATGCACTCTGTGCTCGTGTGTTTGTGTTCATGGAATACAGGTTCTCGTTTCGTAGCGTAAGGCATGACTCAGCAGCCTTTTATTGTAACAAAAGAGACACTACCATCTTTTAGCAGTCTTCCCTCATGATCATATAAAAGTTTTTAAAAACCGATTTAGTCAGACACTTTGCACTTATCTCCATGTGTTGTAAAACTGATTTTGTTAGTAGATGCTAACCTGCACATCTGGAACTACATATGGCTCTTCAGACTCACTGAAGTGGCTTCATGTAACATAAACCTTGGTTCTTTTATAATTTAAATGTGGGAGAAACAAAACTTTTAGCAGTTTATGTGTCCAAACATTTTGTGAGATGTGCATAAATCTTCTGCAGATTGAAGTCCTCTTTTTTTCCCCAAATTGTTCAGGAATCTGGAAAAAGAGAATCAAATGGAACCCTGTTGATTACGTTTTTTTTATAAGGAAAGTGTCCAGTTCTTAAACTCACTGAATGCAAAGCTTCCCATCACCTCAGAATCAGAATCAGCTCATTGTGACAAAGTTAAAATTCAATGATCAGTTGGACTCTTGAAGTCATAGTTGTTAGCATGTTTTCCATTTTGTTTTTGCAGTTTATTAACATACCGTTGTCTTCTAAAATCTCTTGAAAGCTCACCTTTTACAACACACTTAGCGCAAATTAATTGAAATGAAATGATAATTTTGCACATCAGTTGGGTTTTATAAATTTTAAGTTGAGGAGATTTGGCATTGTATAAATAGAATTTTTGGGTTTTCCTTTAACAGAGCATGTAGCTGCCTGTGTACATAAAGATTGTGGTTTTAGTTTTTAAGATTTTATGTTGCATTTTAATGCTTCATTATCTTCAAATATGATCCGCATTTAGCTTTTTTTTATTTATTTTTTTTTACATTTTTTATCATTCTAAACAAAACAAAAAAAGGAATCAATTCCTTCTGGTGTTTCTTTGGTTCTAACACACCAAGTGGGAGCTGTAACTCCAGTAGGACAGATAGTTGAAATGACTCTTTTGAACATAACGGTTGCAGACCTCTGTGTTAAACTGAATGCTGTCATCTAAACAGGTTGGTGTGACTCTTGAGAATAACGTGTGCCGGGGTGTCCAGACGTGTAAACATGCCATAGATGTGACAAACTAATGGTGATGTATGTGTACAGTATGTTTGCGCGTGTGCCTGTGGGTAATAACAGCTTTTCCTCTTGTGCTGCAAACATTTTGGTACATGTGGTAAATGAATAGCTGCATTAGGGACACCCAGTTTCACGAGACACAATATATATTTAGGTTTATATAAAAAGACAAAAAGCAGTGAGGATTTTTTTTTTCCTGACAAATCATCTGTAAAAAAAATTAGACCTTTTCATAAATTACCCATCAAATTGCTGTTGTGGCTTTGTTGATGTGTGGCTAGTGTTTCATGTTTCTTTGCCCTTTGACTCCACAATTTACAAGTTTCTATCTTTGCCACTTCCTGTCCGTCTGTTTTACACAGATATAAATGCAGAAACACTCTGGAAATCTGTCCTGTAAGTGTCCAGAGTGGTTAGAGGCCTCAGAATGACCTCTCCAGCTGGCACGCTGTGTTCCAGTATTGTCACAACAGCCGTGCATTTCAGCCGTATCGCAGATAATCACATTGGACCCGCCCACTAAGGCTTAGGCTGCCAGTAACGCAAAACGCTCCAGCTGCACGCACGGACCATCAGGCTGTCTTCTGATAATCTGGAAATAGTATTTCTTATTTCTTACTTCTTTTTTCATTGCTTCTTCCTTTTTTCTAACAAAGAAATAGGTTACTAAATGTGACACAAACATGATTTTTTTTGTATGGATATTTCCAAATAGAAATATAAAAAAATTAAATATCTTGTGTTTTATTTTGACAAAATTCAGAAAGCTCAGAGTTTCACTGGTAAAAATATGATCTCTCATATTTAAAGGATCTGAGCTGCTAAATGAGATTCAGACTTGATTCCTGTGATTTGTCAGCATGTCCTTGGAGATGCATGTTCATTAAATATGACTGTTAGGTAATAGTTTGCTGTGGTTTGTTGCACTGCCTGGCTTTGTGGGACAGTTCACCTCGGTGCAACTCAAAACCCTTGTTTCTGTAATTATGAAGACCCTCTGCCCCCATTTTTAATATGCTCTGGTAGATGTTCACATGCTTGATTTTCATTCCTCTCACTTTTAATATTATATTTTTAATCTCAACATCATAACATGTTATTAGCTAAATTTTCAGCTATCAACTAGTTAGCAATAAATCCACATGTCTGTGTTTTCACTTTGTCTTGCAGACACAGACTGTTCAGGAGGCTCTTCAGCGAACTCTACAATTCTACAGACAACAAGAGATCAGGTATGACCAATCCTGCATAAAGTTAGATTCTCAAGTTTATTCATATTCTCTTTGCTCACATGCTGCTGTATCTCAGGTGTCCCTGTCATTCATTTCCCATACGTTTGCCTTTGAGTTTCACACTTGCCTGTCACACGTCACACACCTGTTGAGTCTTTGAGAACTGTCTCTGACTCTCCTTCTTCTTCCTGCCATCTGTTCTCCTCCCTTCCCCTGTTATGGTCTCACAGACACAATAAAAAATAAAAAATAAACGCAACAAACAAACACACACACACACCTAGATGCACTCCTTCACATCTTGTCATCCTGTCCAAACAGTAAAACCCAGTAGAGTGCATTCAGTCAGGCAAGACACTTCTAAACGCTGCTCACAGAGCACAGACTGCATACAGATGCATAGATGCTGGTTTGGGACTGCTCGGCTTTACACTTCAGCCTTAGTTGTTGCCACTTAGTGTGCATGAATGTGGGTTCAGTGACTGAAACATTTTCTAGAAGCACTGCAGCTCTGAAAATTTCCAGACAAATACACCGTATACCCTGTCAATCTGAGCTTCTGAACTATATAAAAAAAACTTTTTTTCACCATGTTTTAAACACAAACATTATTTAAATCATGCCTTTCCCTTTATGCTTTTTACTCCGACGTCCTTGTATATCTATGCAACATGTTTAAGTTTTTTTAACTCACCTCACGGTTGATTGTGGCTTTGTTTGCTTGATTTGTGCACCTGACAGGTGTGAGGATGTTGAAAGTGATGAAAGGCGACGAGAGAAGAAAGAGGAGAAGTGCCCGTTGCTAGAAAATTCTGGTTCAGAGGAAGATGTCCTACAAATCCTTCAGTACATGGGCACAATATTAGGTAAGCATAATGTTGGTTGTGGGAACATACATTAACTAGGTGGCTTGTACAGTTTATTTTTGCCTCTTTCAGTTTGTATGACTTTTCTTTTAACTAATCATACTGCCTGTATTGTAAATAAAGAACAAAACCAAACACAATTTTCTTTTTTATAACTTTATTCATTTTCACACATGTGACACGCTACTCAAATATATATTTTTTATACCAAATAAAACAAAATTGGACAGAGTTATCATTGTTAATGTATGACACGTATAAAAACACACGTACACTAACACACACACAAAGAGAATGTATTACTCACTGTGGAGGCTTCTTTTGTCTCTAAAGCCTATCATTAAAACACACAGACACACACACACCAACATTCATGATGATTCATCCTCCTTCTATAACATCTAAGATTTTGTCCTGCCTCTGTGTTTTAACTCCCTCTAGTCTGTCTACTTTGTTCTACAATTAGTATCGTTGGAGAATAATCAGAACCATAATGAAATAAAAAAAGAAAACTTGTATTTCCTCATTAAGAAATGAGAAAGCCAGCTTTATTTTTAAACTTTTGTTTTTCACAATGTTCAACAAAAATGTCCAATTATCGTTTTCTGGTTCATTATTATGGAGAACCAAAACTGACATAATTAAAAAATAAAAGCAGAAATTTATAAATGGACCAATAAATAAATAAATACACAAAAAAGCAGGAGAACTTTACTTCATGTTTTATTGTTTAATTGACCTTCATTTTTTTTCCAAATTTGTTCTAACAAATTATATATTTTATCACATAATTTAAATGTTACTGTATTAAAATAATATATAATGTTTTGTCTTTTATTTGTAGATGCATTTGTGTCTCTTAAATTTTTTTATTATTTTTTTCATTGTATTTTACTATTGTAAGACTTTTTTTCATGTTTTGTTTACATTTTTCTGTTTTCTGTTTTCTGTTTTTACTTTACCTTATGCATTTCTGCTTCATTAGGCAAATAATGTGGGTGGTCCTTCTTGAGTAAGCTCCTCTATATGGTCAGTGTACAGGAAGGAGCAGGATCCATGTGCAGATCCATTGTGCATGCCTGCACTGCCTCAGTGGGAACAACACTTCATTTTAATGTACTGTCATTAGAATCAATAGGGAACAACTTAACTGTCTTTGTCTTATTTTTTATTCAACCAAAATTATTATTAGTAATTAAAAAACAGCTGCTTTTGAAAAAATACATATCACCTGGTATACCAAAGTTTTAAATAAAAGTGTTATAATTTTTTTGTGCTTTTAGTGCTCAGCTATGACCATACCAAATTTAAGCTCAAAATCTGTAGAAAATATAGGGCTAAAGGAAAAAGGTTAATTAGCTGTGGCAGCCATCTTAAATCAGGTTGATGCCAGTTGTAGATTTACATCTGAATGATTCAATTTCAAATGTTTATCAAAATCTCTCAAGTGGTTCCTGAGCTATTTTGCTTACAGACACACATATATAGATGTTTTCATGTGATGCCAGTTCATGGACTGAAAATACCATTAAAATTTGAACAATTGATTGGTGGGTCTATAATTAATAGTCTGTTGTCATTTTTAGTGATTATTAATCTTTAATTTCCCCACACAAACATCACATTCTTGATTATTCAAATAGGACCTGTCTCAGGTTTTATTGTTCAATCTGTCCACAATTAATGAACCCGTTTTCTTGCTTTTTTTCTGTTTTTTACCTTTGGTCTGTTTTTTACCTTCAGTCTGTGTTTTACTATCAGTCTGCATGTTTATTGCTGATCTCTGTGTTCCAGTGTTTCCAGTTCTTTGTTTTGGAACACAAAAATGTCAGATCTCATGTATGGTTTTGTTTCATTGAATTAAAAAAAAGAAATATTCAAGTTTTTATTTTTTATTCTTTTAAGTAACCTTTGTTACATATTTTAACACTTAGTAGATCTTTATACTGTATGTTTCACAACCAAATTCTACAGAAGAATTTTTTTTTTTATTTCAAGTTTTTTTATACTAATTTGAAAATAAATCTTATCATATTTTAATCTATAATTTATAATCCTTTAATCCTGTTTAATTCTGTTTTTATTTTTTATTTATTTGTTTGGCTTTTGATGCCATCATTTTATCCTATCAGTATTCATTATTTTTTCAGATCTTTGATGTTTGTTTATTCTGGTGTTTTTCTGTGGTAATTTGCCTCTAATTATTTTTTCTTGATTAAAATCTCTGTCTAAACACATCGTGGAGTTGGTTTGATTGTAGGGTTCATATAAACAGTTAGTGGTCTAACATTTTATGTGCGTATTACTTCACAGAGGAATAACTGGGACAAAGAGCTGTACTGTGTCTTCCTAATCATATTACTTTATATTTCTTTATTTAATTTGCTGTGGTTTGAATTAGATTCTGTGCATGTTGGCAGTAAAAGTGTGTTGTTTTGTGTGTCTCCACTGTCCTGTTGACACTTGTGTTTTGCCTCCTCTCTCTCATAGGAGTACCGTTCTGCGAGCTGCGAGAGCATTTCGGTGAGGAGTTTTTTGGCCTCTGCTTTGAAGAAAACGAGCGAGTGCTTCGGGCCGTAGGCGGCAACCTTCAGGATTTCTTCAATGGTTTTGACGCCATTTTAGAACACATTCGCACCTCCACGGGGCGCCGCGCCTCATCGGAGAGCCCCTCCTTCCAGTGCAAGGACCCCCACGAGGAGGAGAAAGGAAGAGGGAAATTGAACAAAGTTGGCAATCGTGGAGACGGAGCTGGAAGAGGGAAGGTGTTGCTTCTTCATTGTTTCAACCCTGCACCTGTTGTCGGATTAGTTATGCCAGGTTTGATTAGAGCTGTTGCCAGGCGGATCTTTCATTCAGAAGTTGAGGTGGAAGAGGTGCCACCTCTAACTCCCCTGCTGCCAAACGAAGATGCAGAACATACAGACTGTGACTCTACGACCCCCACTCCCACGGCGTCCCCCACTGCCTCCCCCTCCTCATCCCCGTCGCCTCCCTCTCTTTTCCCAACTTCCGTTCCTACAGTTTGCCTCTCCTTCCTAATCCAGGAGACGTGCCGTCCCTCCCTCCCATCCCTCCCCAATTCTGCCTCGGGGAGCACCAGCCGGCCCCCGCTCTCACTCTCCACCAACCCCAGCGACCTGCGCATTTCCCTGGCCACGTTTTGCCGTGCCTTTCCTTTTCACCTGGTCCTGGGGCCTCGCATGGAGCTGCTGCAGCTTGGAGAAGGACTGAGGAGACAGGCTCGCGTTGAGCCTCTCCGGAGCCTCTCATTTAGAGACTGTTTTGAGATCGTCTCGCCCAAGATGGATCCCTCATTCCAGGGCATCCTGCTGAGACTTGCATCCCCGTTTACCATCAGGACCAGGCCCGACAGCACACAGGCTGGCACCAAGGAGAAGGTAAAGTTAGTTTAATTTAATCTTTTGTAAGGATTGAACTAAATGTTTCTATTGTGAAATTTGAGTAATTTAAGTTTATATAGATTTTTCTTATTTTTGTATGTGTTTTGATGGATTTTAAATTGAGTTTTGATGTTGATTTTGTATTGAT
>JAUBOC010000077.1:14699019-14710041 GCA_032275365.1 Anablepsoides cearensis
AATTTTCAGGCTAACAAGACAAATAAACTTACACATTCTGAAAACAAGATTAATATTCTGACACAATCAGTTCTTGTCTCAAAACAAGATCAAACATATTTTTGGCAGGATATAAGATTTTAAAACTTGGTTAGAAAGACAGTTTTTGCAGTGTACATACAGTGTGGGTTCAGCATGTATCATTGCCACCGTAAAGATAATAATTATTTTAGATAATTGCCTTTGAGAAATGTAGTTTATTCAGCAGAGGGATTTATTTTCACACTGTATGTGGCATGTGTAAATAAAGGTCCCAGTGAAACATTTGGTTTATGTTAAAATTGTTTGTGAAGTCCATGGCGAGGGACCGCCAACATTTTTCAGCTGTATATGGATATATTATTCACAGACTAATCATTTAATTAACTGCTTCGGTTGTAAAAACAATATAAAAAAGTTGGTTTGCACCACTGCTTTAAACACAAAAGTTTTAGCTAAGTGTAGCTTAGAGTCTGATGAATTTCTCTTCCCATCCCTCTGCGTTGGTCTCTCCATCTTTCCATCTTTCTGTCAGCGTGGCCAGAGGCCGCGTTGTGATTGGTCGTCTGCGCCATTTGCTCTTTGGCTCGATGAAGGCCATGTGCTGCTGTGGACGCTGACTCACATCGGAACAGAGGGGAAGAGTGTGTGTGTGTGTGTCTATTACCATGTCTGTATTTTAAGTCACAGAAACACAGAGGTGAGTGTGGGATGCAGATGCAGATTTGTTGTCTGTAAGTGTTTGTCTGTTGTAGAGGCAGGCGAGCAGTTGTAGAGCGTCTGCGAGTGGGTTAGCTACAAAAATAGGTCACGCTGGTGAACCTGCCAGCCCTTTTCTCCACTCGCTGTCTGTTTCATTTTCTTTATCTCTCCCCCTGAACTGTCAAGGTCCCACCATCTAATTATAGGCTCACTTTGGCTCCCACTTCATTGTCTTTCTGTCTGCCTGCGCTCGTTCCGTCTCACTACAACCCTCAGTTGTTGTTGCCATGACTACCTCGACGTGCGCTGGAATGCACGTCGGATTGAAAGGTGACGAAAGGCTCAAGTAGATCGTTAGCAGTCGGTTCCACTGACTCGCTGTGTGTGTTGATAATAACTGGTCGCTGTGGTTTAAATCAATAGTTAGTCAAGTGATCCTGAGTCGGAGTGATGGCCTGGATTCATCCCAGATTATGTTATCACATCATGTAGGTGTCACCAAAAGGCAATCCATCTCATACACTTGCTATTTTAAATCTGCAGCCTCGGGACATCAGATCAGATAATAACATCCACATTAGTATGGAGGTGTGATCGCTGCTCTACATTTTCCATTAACCTGACTGCTGCACACAAAATACTTTTGACCAGATAAACAAGAAGGCTTTTTGTGCTGCAGGATGGGCAGCGCTGTAATTAATTGCATCAGTTCAGGTCCTGTGGGAAATTTGATTTATGAACGTTGACTGCAGGGCCTGGTGTATTTGTTGTGTCAGTTGAGAGGCCGGGGCGGGGTTCAATCCAGGCACAAATTAAATGAATCTTTCTCAGTATGTGTGGAATGTACACTGAAATCCCATCTTGATATGTTTCTTTGATGAGGTTTGATGGGTTTTAAGTACAATAGAGGGATGATCTGTTAATGCAGCCTTTTTTTTTACTATTTGACTTGAATTATGTCTTTTGGTCTCTTTCATTTGCATTTAAAATGATCTCCTGGAGTTTCTCTACCAGATGTCAACTCAGCTCTTCTCTTCAAAAGACACAGCAAAAACTCTCTGCTCTCTTACTTTCATATTCTTACAGATCTTTGACACATAAGTGTCTATTTCTAATATTTATCTGTCGCAGTTTCTCAAACTATGCCTTGAGATTTAGTTTATGTAAAAAATCCCAAACTGCTTAAATTTGAGGGGTGTACATGTACTTTTCTCCTTTCTGCATGATATGTATTATGGGGGAGCGTTTTATTCAAAACTGATTTTTTGAGCTTTATATCATGTTATAATGTAATTTCCTCATCAAAAATATACACAGAGTGTTGCTTTGACTCATTCAGGCCTGTTTGAACAACCCTTAAATCTCCTGTGGTAGACATTTGGAGCTGTTTAAACACTTACTGGTACAAAGCCCCGCCTATTTTCCCAAAACTACTCCCTGGAGTTCAGTCTGCAGTCGAGCTTCCACCCCACAGAGCAGCCCTACCCCACACAGCTCCACCAGACTACCTGTTGGAGCTGCATGTCTGTAGAGCCAGTAATACTAACTACTGTTTAAAGTACTTCAGGTACGGCCTGACTGTATCCTGAGTTGCCATTTTCCAAAACCGATCTTATACAATGTTGCTTCTAGAGGTGCACCGATAAATTGGCCGGCCGATTTATCGATGCTGATTTCCTCAATTTTGGGAGATCGGAGATCGGCTGATATTTAGATAAGATCGGTGGAGAAGATCGGCATTTCTACCTCCACAAAAGTCTCAAAATCATCCAATATCCTCTTTTGCTCTGCTGTGAGCACTATCTAATATCCAGTTAAAACAAGTTGGTATTGTTTCAATGGTATTGTTCAACATATTTCAGTAAAATAACATTTGAACATTGAAGTTGTGTTGTGATTTTATAATATCTGACTGTGTCGGCTATTTAAAAAATCAGAATCGGCAAGAAAACTGAAATCGGTGCACCCCTAGTTGCTTCTTTTTTACAACAAAAAACCACCCTACGAAAGGTTGTTAACAGCATGAAGCATTGTTATGAAAATGTGTTGAAGTGGGAGTGTCAGAAATGGTAGGAGGTTCTTCAAGAGACAGAAGCAAATTTCAAGACGTTTAGATCGACTATGATGCAAATTCAAATTTGATTTTGATAAATGAACCATCTTCATAACAACTGAAGGTAACATAGTTACTTGATCGTTGTGTAGAATTGAACTATGTGCCTGGAAAATACATTACAGTTTTGAGCCCAGGTTGCATCAGGAAGGACATCTGGAGTAAAATAATTGATCTTTCATTAAAGTTTGCTCACTTTGTTGATCTCAGCAAAAAGGGAACAGCTGAAAGAAAATCATTTCAAAGCACATTTTAAACCACAGCATGTTGTAATGACATATAATGTATAAAAATGAAGAGGTGGAATGGTTAGGAAGAGTGTCAAGAACAATTTAAAGAGCCGGCTGACATGTCATCACACTAATGTCTCTTCTGTTCTGCCTCCAACATTCCCCTTGTCCTTCACCCTCCCATGTCTTTCTTAGCTAAGAATAGGTATCCACACAGGTTCGGTTCTGGCAGGCGTGGTTGGAGTGAAAATGCCACGTTACTGTCTGTTCGGGAACAACGTGACTCTAGCCAGCAAGTTCGAATCAGGAAGCCATCCGCGGTGCATCAATGTCAGTCCGACAACATATCTGTAAGTGTCAGAACAGTGCACGATGTATCTTATTGTAATAATAATGGATATTTTTTTTTAATTGTCAAACTAGTAAGTATATTTTTTCTTCCGTTTTCCCGTCAACAGACTGTTGAAGGACGACCGCTCTTTTTCGTTTATCCCCCGCTCACGCCAGGACCTCCCAGATAATTTCCCCAAAGAGATTCCAGGTACATGTTACTTCCTGGAGGCAGGGACGTCCCACAGCCACGCTTCTCTCACCAGCTCCCGCTCCGCCCCTCCGGCCTCCATGAGGAAAGTCTCCTACAGCATCGGCACCATGTTTCTAAGAGAAACAAGCTTGTAGAGTCACACACCGACCAGCTTGCACAGGTGTTCGTAATGTGAGCGACTGGACTTGGTTCAACTCGAGGAACATGTAGGAAACAGATTTTTTTGGATATGCAAAAGCAATGGTAAAAACTCGGCTTTTCAGCTTAGGTGAAAAATAACATGTCTCATATCTCCCTGGAGAGGTGGAGCTTTCCTTCTAATAAACTTGAGGAACATCTGCACCGTTCTCTCATCACCTAAAAACAAAGGTGGATGGATTTAATCAAGTTGCAGAGAAACTTTATTCTAAAACTTAATGACCTAGCTGGATGTCCCAGCATCACCTCCTCCTCCCTGACCTGAAACCCTGACCTGGGTTTGGACTTCACAGCATTGGGTGAAAACATGACAACTCATTCACCACAGAATTGTGCAAAGAGAACAAATCTACTTTTTATTAATGACGTGGGTGATGAAGAGTGAATCTGTGTGAATTTGTTTTTGGGAGATAGCCTCATTGCCACATGTTTGCTGTGTCTTCTGGTGCAAGAAGTGTCAATAATAGCAAACAATACAGCTCCTGGTTCTCCATCTCTAAGTTAGGCCATGTTTTATCAACCTTATTTATAAAACCTGCTGCTGTGTTTAATCTGAAAACTATCAAGCCAGAGCCAGTGGAGGATTAGTTTTGAAGTATGAACAAAAAAAAAAGCAGCTTCCAGCAACATCCATACTAATCTAAATTTACAATCTTTTATTAGTATAATTAAATAAACCCACTCGTTTCTTTGCAAGTTCTGACTGAAAATATTCCCCATCATTGTGCCTTCATACCTGTTAAAATCAGGACAATTATTAGATGGATTCAAGTAAAATATTAAAAAGTTTAAAAATACTTCATTTTATTATGGCATAAAAGATGGTTTTACATGTCAGTGGTTATAAACATTCAATATTGTAATGTTGCCATTTCTGAGTAGCCTTTTAGGGCTGGACTACAGTTCTGTGTTCACTCTGCAGTAAACATCTTCATGGGAAATCAGGTTGTTACTGCTTCAGTTCTGTTTCCTCGTTGAGCTTCTTTTGTTTGTTTTGGTGCTGATGTTGGTCCTTTTAGACTTGTTTTGTTAAAAAAATGAAAGCCAAAATGGTGAAACTGTTCTGATTAAGGTTTGACAACTTTAGCCCCTGTAACCTTTTATATTTTATTCTTTTTGATTTTTGTGTCTTTGACCTTGTCCCCTTAATGAAACTGGTCGTTTTCAGCCTCTCCTGACTCCTAAGAGTTTTGCTTCCGAGAGGTCTGTGGTTAAATTGGTCTGTTTAATATACACAGTTTTATACTTTACATATCATCAGATCCACACACATGGATTTTTTCCTGCAGCCATGTCTCAGCCCATTATTTTACACAACAGAGTCTTAGGTCTTAGGGTCACTCACCTTAACGAGAAGGAATTTTCCTTTCTTGCCCTGTTTTGAGATTAAACTTGTTGAGATTAAAGTAAAAATGGTCAGAATAAAGTAGTATTATTTCATGAATAATGTCAAGTCTGAGGGAGCAGAGAACCATGTTTTTATTTTTTGTTATTTTTCTCTGGTAAATTTTATGCCTGCATGAACTGCTAGGATTTTCGGAACATATATTTATAGGTTATGTAGCTCCAGATAAAAGTTACAAAAAATGTGTTTATGTGCCAAAGTAGAGAAAATTTGATCTGGGAAATTTTATTATTTTGTTGAAATCTATTGTTGAAATCTATTTAAATTTCATTTTCAGCATTTGGGCTATAAAAGGGAAACTTTCTTTTGACACTAAGACTCTATTGAGCTTTCACACCAGAGGAAACAATTTAATTTATTTGTTTGTTTGACAAGACGAATCAAGCACTCCTTAAAAATGTAGATGATTTACTTTTACACTTTTTTATTCAGATCTAATGATGTACAAAATATACTACCAATAACAAATTTGTCCTTTACAAATACACAGTATGCACTTAACATGTCATCAATTTGCTAACCTGTGTTTTTGTTTCTTATTGCTTCTTAAGGTGTAAGTAAAAGTTTTCCATCTAAATTAACAAATTAAATTAAAGTGTACTTGTTTGCTGGCAGACTTGAGTACGACTTCCTCAGTAAAAAGATAAATGACGACTCAGCGTTATCCAAACATGGGATCTTTTCCCCTGATGTCAAACAGTGAAGAGACACAGTTTTGATGTTTGGATGGTTCTGAAGTATTTTACATATGATTATTTACATTTACTAACTGAAAGTAAATAACTTCCGTAACATTCAATCCATTGTTTTTTATTAATGAAGAACAAATCAGGGTTTGAAAAATTCACTTACAAATATCTTAGTTGGGATTTGTTCTTTATACAATGACAGATTTGTTAACATATACCTAAATGATGCAAACGTATAAACAAATGATTGTTGATATTTAACTAAGTTGTAATGCTGTGTATGCTTATAAAATCTTTTAAAAAGTTTTTATTTTACCATTTCTACTGCTGACAAAAGATTACTTCTCAACAAAACTGTTAAAAAACCAGCTTTAAGTTTATATTTACAACATAAATGTCAACCCAATGGACAACAATGTGCCAAATGATGTAGCAAAACTTACAATAATGTGCCAAACGAAATTAGAAACCAGCACAAAATGCTTTTGGACTTTAAATGGAAATGTTCATCAGAAATACAGGTCATAAAACAAATGTAAGGCTAATCTTGGGCTTTTATTTCATAAAACAAGGCAAAAACTTCACTCATTACAGATAATGGAAAGTGAGACAGACACCAGCAGAACTACATGATAAAGATGTTTATTTTTAATCACACCAAGGTTTAACAAATATGTACTAATGTCACTGTGTGAAAATAAAAGACCGAAATAACTTAGGTGTATTAAAAAAACCTGATGTTTAAATTAATCAAATCATATGTGGTACACTGATTTATTTGGAAATACTGGTGTATCTTTTCCCCCCATGTAGTAAATTAGTGTTTTCTAATATTGGTACATTGAAAGGACATTAAAATAAATAATATAAATATAAAGCCATTTGTTGAGTTAAAATTGTTACTTGATTTTCTATTTTTATTGTATGAATTACAACATAAAGTTATTATTACCTACAATGAACTTTAGACATTATTTTTAAGTGTTGAACATTTTTTTAATATAGTTTATTATTGCCATAGTTCATTCCTGCCTAAAAATAAAAATAAATCTGAGTGAATGTTTGAAACATTTATCTGGTAGTGGCAAAAACATTGAGCAGTTTTATTAAAGAAGAAAATAATAGTATATTTTTATGAATGTTTTAAATCTTCCCTGTGATTGTATCCAAATTTATGATAAAACAAACAAAAAAAGCAGTAATTATTTTAAAATTACAACATCCCAACAGTTATTTTGTCGGTATGTTGCTTGAGTCATAAAGCAAACATACATTCTGAGTTATTGGAGCATAAACATTGTATTGGTGGTGTTTAAACTCAGCTTCAGCAGAAACCAAACTCTGCTTTTAGGCTAAATAAAGGACGTTACGACAACACTCCACCCACACAACTCATGTCCAACACTCAACTCTCCAAGTCTGTAATCCTTGGATTAATATTCAAATGGTTTAGCTTAATCTTTCGTCTCTCGCTGTGGTGCTGAGGTGTTGCAGGTACTCTCTGATTGGTTACACTCTGAAACACACATTATTTTCAGCGAGATACAAGTCTTTAGTTCATTTATGAACAATAAGATTGTTACAAGGGTTCTGTGAATGGATCTTTTTTATGAAACCACCACTAAAGAGAGTTTGTTTCTGTTGAAGTGGGATCCTGAACAATCAATACCTTACCTGTGGCAGATAACTCTTTGAACCACTTCAGTTTGGAGGAAAAAGAGTCTCATTTTCACCAGATTGCTAATGCTGCTATCTTAAAATAGCTCAAAGGTTTCAGCGATTCATTCAAATGCTGTTTCATAAACCTTTACAGCGCAGTCAGTTCTGTGTCGCAGGATGTGGGTATTTTGGCAGGACTATGAGGGTTGATGGACGTGCCTCAGGAGTGCTACAGCTAGCTGCTTCTGAAGCTCTCTCCTCCACTCCTGCAAATAACCACAAACTTTTACGTAAATAATAGACATAATGTGGTAAATGACTGTGGCACTAAGATTACTGAAATAGTATTAACTTGAACAAGAGCTAAGATACTGATTGTTCAAACCTCACTATCTCTTTAAGATATGCATCATAGTGACCTTTTACTCAGATGTATATAAACGTGGTCCAGAAGTTATAATATGGACATGAAAACACCTTTTACCCCAGTTTGGAAACATAAAAAAACCTAAAGCAGCTTTTTATGTTTTTTTTTAAACTATGATCCTTCAGTATGTGTATCATTTACAGATTGACTCCCCCCCCAACACACTCATGGTATATCTTCCTTTTATTTTAATTACAATAAAACATTTATTCATATGTTTTTTCAGTCCATGTCTTATTTTGAGCTTTGTATTCTGTATGTTTTTATCAGAAAAATAATGAAGAATATCTTAATCTACAGTAACTCACAGAAGAAGTCCAAACTGAGCCTTGCTTGTTTAATTATGAACACAGTTAATGCTTTTCACATATCTTCTGGGTCAAAAATAAATGAATGAAAAAGCAATTTTGAATAAAACAGACACAATATTCTGTTCATCCTCTCAGTCTGCGAAAAAAAAAAACTTTTTTGAAAACAGTAGCTTTGGTGATGTTTGATCACCAGTTTTTCTCCTTTTTTTTCTTAATCTGTTGGACATGGACCATGTTTGGGATCAAATGTTTGCTGTATTTTTGGAGTGACTGATGACAGCTGTTGGTTTCTGACTGGTGTTTAGGACGCATCTGTCGTACATAATGTAAATAAAAAAACAGCAAGTATCTTTAATAAAAAAAGAACGTCTGCGTGTCTTATTGTGAACTCGTGAACACACACTGAATGAGAGGCTGCTGTAAGCCTTTGTCAGGACTGTTGTCATCGATCACAGACGACCAGCTTCAGGTGTTTTGGAAGAATGACTCATCATTTGTCGAACCACTGACTAATCAGAACCCTTCACTGTTGTCCTGTTCACCTTAGTGTCCATCCCATTCAACCTGCTTTTCCCAAAGTCAGAGCTGTTTTCTACAGATTTGCTGTCTGAAGTGAGCAGATGAGAGTTCTTTTAAATCATTTACTAACCAGGTAACTTACCCATTATAAACAAGAAATTGCTGATGTTTGTGTAAACAGGGACACAGGCTGAGCGTTAAGCTCTGTAACAACCATTGTGATGGATCAAGGTTGCTTTAAAAATGTGATGCAAAGGAAGCTGGTTGCCATGTAAACTAATCAGGGTTTAGGTTCCTTTCTATACTTTAGTTGATTTTTTGCTTTTTTTGAGCTATCAAAAACTTCTGCAAAAAGTCTTCATGCGCTGCTTTTCCCTTCTCGCCCCAATCTGTCCCACCTTTCCTTACATCCTTACAGCCTCATCATCTGTCCTTCCTCCCCTTGTCTCTTACACCCCCACACACTCCATCTATGAAAATACACCCTATTATACTAATTGGCGGTGGGAAGGCTGAATTTTTCACATCTTCACTGGACTGCCAGGTCAGTGTGGGATTCAAAACGTCATCTTCCAGGCCGAAAGTAAAAAAAAAAATGCAAAAATGAAACGCACAAGCGCACAGCAAAGATGTGCGAGCTCGGATTATCTGTAATGAAGTATGAAACCGAATTACAAGATGCTAATTCAGTGGGATCTGTGTGCGTCTGTATTCACAACATGAGGGTGTGCCTTGCTGTAAGGACCTGAAGGAGAGCAGCAGGCAGGTTCCAGCACAAAACTTGAATTTTAATAAACTTGGCAGGAACCTAAGGAGGCATAAAGAGGACAAGGAAGAGCATGAGAGGCAGGAATTAGCAGCACCTAACAAGAAATCTGACTGAGAAATTAAAGAGTATAGTATGTACACTGGGAGGACAGTTGATGAAGGCCAGAGTTGTGAAGTAACTAAGTACAAATACTTTGTTACTGGACTTAAGTATAAATTTTTGTCATCTTTACTTTACTTGAGTAATTATTTTTTCAGCCAACTTTTTACTTCTACTCTTTACATTTTCACACAATTATCTAAATTAAATTACTTTCTACTCCTTAATTTTTTTAAAAAGGCAAGAAGTAGAAAGTCATTCATTTTAGTTCATTTTTGCTTGTTTTAATTTGGCTTGTTATTAAAAGAAATACTGTAAAGACAAACTGTGCCTCCTGGGTAGAGTGAATGTAAAGTGATTGATACATATAAATATAGATATAACATTTTGACACCATATTAGTTTGTACACAATCCATCACAGCTGCACAACACAAATCATTCACACAGCAGCATATCCGACTTATGTAGCCTGAAGATGTATGTGGTATAAATATATACAGTATACCTTAAAGTGCCTGAGACATCAAATTTTTGTAATACATATGAATGCCTTTTTTGAAAGAGGACATTAATAAAATATTGCAAAACAAATTTCACGCTGCTGAGATGAACGGTTGTTGAGATATTTGCATGTGAAGAAACAGGAAGCGATGTCAAAGGGGAATGTCTGCATGTGAACAGAGCATTGTTACAAAAGCTAACAACACAGACTTTAGAGAAGAATCTGATGTTTCTATAGATTATTTTGAGTCACTATAAAAAATACACGAAGAAGAGTTAAAGTTTAAATAATATTGTTTTAATAAATGGAGACCAGAGAGTTTATTTTATTAAAGAGCTCCCCTTTAATGTCACTTCCTGTTTCACTTCCAAACTCAAAACAAAATAGGCCAGTTTTGAGACAAAATGTGTAAAATCATGTGTACTATGCCAATTTTCTTAAAAAATAGAGATTCTTAAAAATGTTTTCTTTTACTTTTTGTATTTGAAGGATAGGCATGTCACGGCCACTTTAAACAGCCACATCAGTGCATCCTAAAAAATTTTAATATTAATATTTTAATCGTCATTTAGCAAAACATTTTTTGTGGAGGCCACCTCCCAATAAATATCATTTTGGAAAATCTAATCCCTCCTTTTTACTCAATACTTTTAATTTTAAAAAATAAGTACATTTTATGTTAGAAATTTACTTTTGATACCTAAGTACAAAAAATATCAGATACTTTAAGACTTTTACTCATGTAGTATTTGATTTGATTTTGATTTATAAACTTTATTCATTTCATAAAACAAAATCTATGTACAATAAAAAAAGAAAAGACATAAAATGAAAT
>JAUBOC010000077.1:14749226-14761868 GCA_032275365.1 Anablepsoides cearensis
AGGAGGCCCAGAGGAAGACCCAGGACACGCTGGAGGGACTATGTCTCTCGGCTGGCCTGGGAACGCCTTGGGATTCCACCAGATGAGCTGGCCCAAGTGGCTGGGGAGAGGGAAGTCTGGGTCTCTCTGCTTAGGTTGCTGCCCCCGCGACCCGATCCCGGATAAGCGGAAGACAACGGACGGACGGACGGATTATTTTTAACATTCATGAACACTTTCTCAAAAGTTTACATACTGGCGTGAAAGTACACTAAAATAGCTAATATTAAACTTCTACTCTGTTGCACAAAACTGTTTAGTTTGTCTCGGTTTCTGTTGCTGAGGATAGACCGTATGATGATGGTGCTGAGGCTGTAAATGATTCACACATCTAGACTGTACAAAGGTTTACTCAAATACATTTATCCGGTGTAAATGTCTCATGCTTAGTGCACTTGACCCCTTTTCCAGTAGATTCAACTCAGCCCTACACAAGTCAACCTCACTCAGGTGCTTCCAGCTCGGGTCTTAAGACCTACACGGACAAAGGTTTCAGGCGAGATACGCTGAGCTGATGATTTAACATCAGCAGACTCAGACTGCATGTCACTGATTGGTCAGGGAGTCACTTCACTGCGACTGCTTCAAAATCACCAATTTTAACCACCATTTTCTACAGCCACTCCATTTATTTTTTGTAATTTAAGCCTTGTAAACTTACTTTAACTTGTGTACGACAGCACAAAAAGGCATACCACGATCACAAAACCTAGTTGCTGCCAAAAAAATGACATCAGAGTGGCAGTCCAGGTGGGACTCAGTTACCAAGAGCATATAGAATCAAATTAGGGCAAAGTTTTTTTTCTACACTCGACAATTGTAAAACAGCTTTGCGTTAGTATAAAAACATGAACATTCAATTGAGAAAACAGAGGCAAACTAAGCAAAGAATGTCTTGTAAAAGTGTAGAAGTGCCTATTTTCACAGGTATTTTAATTGTAAACAACAGGACCTGATTTGGTTAGCGATTAGCCTGAATAAAGACTTTTTCCCGATTCTTCATATTCCAGGTTCTGCGACAGATCTCATGACCAATCAGGCACTTAGTATTGTTAACTACCTTATTTATTCATGTGTAATACAATCTCGAGTATAATACAATCATAATTTTTTGAGCTTAAAACGCATAAAAAAAACTATTCATCATGTTATGAGCCACCACTCATTTCAGACAAATTTCAGGATATTTCAGCCTTTGCGGTGCGCCCTCTGCTGGCAAAGCATTATTTAGGGAGACACACTTGTGTGGGCATGTTCTGCTGCAGAGGACGTGCAGCGGAAGTTTCCGGCTCAGCGTGTCACTGAAAAAAACAATCTGTTCCCAGACCAGAGCAGGAGCCAGTCGGTAAATTATTAAGATGGATTTATCAGAACAAACAACTAAAGTCCAAGTCTTTTTTACATCACCATGGTTAACAAGAAAGCCTTTTCTCTTCTGACTCCAGCTACGGTTTCTATGCTTCACTATGTGCATCTTACAATGAGTGGGAAGGGGAATATTTCAGTTATATATAAGGAAATATCAAAACTTGTTGTACATTAAAAAAGTCTGTTAAAATCTACTCCCGTGCTATTATCCCCTACTTTATGAATGATTTTTGGGGTTTTCTTGTATTATACGCGAATAAATATGGTACTTGACAGAACATCACTACAAAATGACAATATCCCTGACATATAGAATATCAGCCTGTGTTTAGAGTTCTTCATTTACTTTTCTCAGTGTGAGTCGGACCTTGTATTGCCTGCGAGTGGTTTGTTACTCAGACCAGTAACAGAAAGTTCTGTGAATCCTTTCATTTCACCAACAGTAATTGCACTGTGGCATCAATAAACATGAGTCATGTTTTTGCACCAACATCACTAAGTAGCTGTTCTTTATGAAGTGTTTTGCTTCCTCGGTTATTCCTCTGCATTAAAGCTAAGTAAGTAGGTGGGCTGTTTTAAAGTTGTCAGGACTAGAATAAATCAACAGTGCTTGTTTAGACCATTTACAGCAGGGCTGCACAGCTCCAGTTTATAGATGACACAAAAAAGGGATATGTCTGTGTAAAAACACTGACATCTTCTTACTGTATCTCTGTTCTTCTTTGAATTCTGTCCACACCACTCCTAGATATTAAAAAAACAAACACTTTCCGCGGTGTTGCTGCTAATAAATCAGTAAATATTTAGTTTGACTAAAACTAAGGTCTAAACACACAAACTAAAATCTTCTGGTGTTTTTGCTAAACCCAACAGAAGACAAGGTTTACCCATGAATAAACAGAATGAGCTGACTGTAAACTGGTCTTAACCAGCTCACATCGGCGTTGCTCATGTGTTCGTCCTCTGTGGCCCCCAGAGGAATTACTGAGAGGTCAAATTAATAAAAATAATGTCGAGGAAGGCTCAGCATCCACCAGCATGAAAAATACGTTTTTTTTCTTCTTCACGAGAAGTCTGTCACATTGTGAGTGTGCAGAAATTTGTTCAAGTCAAAAGCAAATTCATGATGACTGCTGTCCACGCAGCAGCTAATTAATTTGTAGCTAGAAGCAGAGGCAAGTTTTAATGAGGAGCATCGCTGTTAACGAGGCTTTGCTGTCAGGATAGTGAGATAACAGAATTAAGTCCTATTTATAAAAATAACCTGTGACAAATATTTAAATATTAATAGTAATAAATGTAAAGGATTTATGGTTAATGATGTTAAAACTGCATCAAAAAGAAGCATTTTGGGGATTTGAGCAAAATGAACAGAGTAGCATCCAATAAATCCTCAGTGACTCATTGTTGCTCAATATTTTGGTTGATGTGCAAAAAATAAAAAAGTAGTCCATAACAGTTTGATCATTATTTTCCTGAATTATGCCTCTTGTTTGAGATAATGCTGGAAAAATGAAAAAACAAACAAACAAACAAACAAACAAACAAACAAACAAAAAACCCACAAAGCTTTAAAATTATGTTGTTGTTTTTTTTGGTAAAACTCCCACTAGTCAGTTTGTAAACATCATGCAAGACTAGAGTTGTGCATCCCTGCTTTTTCATTTTGTTGTTAGCAATTGACTAAAATAAGACAAAAAAACTATGCAGGTGCCTGGTCATTTCATTAGCCAAGAGAGCATCACTGTCATCCTCCTCCTCACCATCATCATCATCATCATCATCATCATCACCATCTGCAGCCAAAGACGATGGAACCAAAATTTTTCGGTCACACAAATCTAAACCCAATTACTCAAAACTCAAGCTAAAATTGGAATCTAAATAAATATTCAGCCAATAAAAAAAAAAAAAAAAAAAAGTTGTAAATTGGTTCCACAATGCTTGACCGCATCCTCATCACCACATAAAAAAATAATAAATTAATGAAAACAAAAACAAAAACATGGGGCTGCTGCAACAGCCTCGACATTACAGACTCTACAGCACTACCACCATGATTAACACCACCATTAGCCCCACCTAAACACAGGAGCCTCTAAATCCTACCCCTATATCTTGACCCCCTCGGAGCCGTACACGTTGTACCCCTCCCTATAAGTGGCTAGATTCTGGGTGCTGGGGGAGGGGCTGGGACAGTGGGGGGGGCTAAGGTCCACCTTCATGCGCTTGGCTTCGGCCCGTGACTTGTAGCAGAACTCAACCAGGGCCACCAGCATGGCCAGACCCAGGCCGCCCACAAGGATGTAGAAGACCCCCGCCACGTTGGACAGGCTCAGGGCCTGGGAGGACTTGTCCTGCAGGAAAAGGAGGGGTGGGGGTGGGGTAGGGCGTGGGGGGGTTGTGGTGGAGGCGTTTTGTCAAAAAAAGCAATGTTTAAACAAAAGGGATGGATGGAGAGATGAGAGAGTGGGGATGGAAGATGGAAACATATATGAGGATGTGAAAATAAAAAGTAGTATTGAGGTAAAAGTTGCATTTTTTTCAATGAGGGATGGAAAGGAAGAGAAACGTGGGAAAAAGCACAGAGAGAATGCAAAACAGTACGTTAGACACTGGGAAACGGAGAAAATATAAAAAATAATAAATACTGATTTACAGTTACATATTCTTCTGAATGACATCATGATACTGTTAAAAATATAATTCTACATGCTAAAAAATACTTCTAACAAGTTTAACTACTGTCACTACAACAACAACAACAACACACAACAAATCTATGACATCAGTGCAACATTGTTTTTTTATTTCTCCAGTGCAATGTGAAAATCAGATTCAAAGTGTGTTTGTCAGTACAAGAGGTGAAGACCTATTGATTTTGTGTGAGTAGAATTTAAAGGCTCTGCTTAACTTTAAAATGTTTATTTGTAAATTACATTTGTTTTCACTGATTCTTGGGAAAAAAACTACTTTTATTACTTAAAATACAAAACATTTGAAAATCTACATATTGAAGGAAAATA
This sequence comes from Anablepsoides cearensis, assembly GCA_032275365.1. Classification (NCBI taxonomy): domain Eukaryota; kingdom Metazoa; phylum Chordata; class Actinopteri; order Cyprinodontiformes; family Rivulidae; genus Anablepsoides; species Anablepsoides cearensis. The sequence continues at coordinate 14,753,660 of JAUBOC010000077.1, forward strand.
CGGTAAACTCTATTTCTTATGATTTGCAAAATACAAAAAAACTCCCAACTTAATTTTTTAAAGTATTTTAAAAACTTATGTATCTTGTGTTCATTTAACTATTCTTTAATGAATAACTTCTTTTATTTAAATTAGCATTACCTCTGATTTATTTTATATTTTGTTCCTATAATACATTTTTTCTCACATATGTACAAAATTCATATTTTTTTCAGACAACTTCTGTGCGCTGTCAGCATTTATACTCATCAACACCACATCTATCTAAACATGCAGCTGAATGGAGCTCTCTAACCTTCAAATTAAAGCAATGCTTCAAATCTTTTGAAGAGCAGTTCTGTGCAAAGGTTATGAACTAAAAATGTCTCACGTGTTTTAGCTCTTTGAACAATCTCAGTATAGACAGACTGACTGGATTAACAAACTAACAGGACAAGACCAAAGTGGATTGCTGCTGTCTTAACATAACTCATATCTGAACATATGTATGCTAATGCTATTTCCTAAATTGTTCCTTTGCAGTCAGTTTTACATTCTGTGGTTATTCACACATAATTTTGTGGGTATTTGCTATCGCAAATGGTGACAGCAACACTTGTTGATATTTCTCAAGCTTTACTTGCTCCTTCTTCACGATGTTACAGTTGTTAGGGATTGCTATTACCACTGCACTCTTCTGTAGCATGTTGACCACTATGTCTTATTGTTAGCCATCACCTTTTTGTCAGTCTGGATCAGGGAGTCCCACAGAATATTTTGGCCCTGCCTTCCAGTCAGTACAGGGTTTCCACTAGTCCAGTTGCTTGGTTGCATCTTTGCACAGCCCACATCTTGGGTTCTGTCGGGTACAATAGATTCTTGCCTCTGTTGCTCCCGTGCTGCCATGATCAGTGCCTCTGTCCTTCAGTCCAGTCCTTTCTAACCACTGATAGGGTTTGTCCTCAATCTGCAGGTGGTACATGGTTTATCTTTCTCCTGTTCAGATTGGGTTTCTGCTGTCTGAGACTCATCATTTGGGTCTTCTTCCTGCAGGATCTTAGCTGCTCCATCCTGTATAGTGGCTCTGACACACACTAGTCCCCTGCCTCCCTGTTTTCTCTTAACAGTACAGCCTTGAGGAGTTGGATTTAGTATGTAGTGTACATATAATGCAAGTTAAGGACTTGGAATGTATACCAGAATGACAATTTTGAGATTGGAGTTGATTTAAAGTGTCTGTGACATGCATATACTTCAAATAAAAAAGTCAAAGAAAACATCTTTATATTTAAGAAAATTGCCCTAATGCACATGATTTTTACCCATTTTGTCACATAACTGTCATATTATCTTTTGAATTGGTCTCAGACAAAGTAAAACAGGAAGTGACATCAAAGGGGAACTCATAAACAAAATAAAAATCTTTGTTTATGAAAACAATACTATTTAAACTCTTCATCTCTCTTTGACAGAGACTCAAAATAATGTAAAGAAACATCAGATTCTTCTCTACAGTCTGTGTTGTTAGCCATTGTAGCAATGCTCTGTTTACATGCAGATGTTCCCCTTTGACATCACTTCCTGTTACTTCACATGCAAATATCTCAACAACTGTTCATCTCAGCGGTGTGAAATTTGTTTTGCAATATGTTATCAGTGTTATCTTTCCAAAAATGCATTGATGTTTATCTCACAAATTTGATGTCACAGGCACTTAAGGATGGCAATCATCTACTTTGGTCTTGGCCAGAGCTATAACTGTTAGCTTATCAATCCAGTCAGAACTCACTTCTACTCTTGAAGACCTCAGTAATTTTGGAAATGCCTCTTAATTTTTTTTATTCTATAAAATGGAACACAAACAGGACAAGTGATATAAAACATTCAGTATTACATAAATAAAAGGACTGCTCTAGCCTGAATAAATCTCAAGTACGGAAGCAAGAGCCAGTGATTGCATTCAGAACGTTATTCTTATCTACTGGATGTGTTTCAGGATATCAAGCATCCACTAGCAAATGGGAATAAAACAACACTGTAAAAAGTGGGAATTTCTGATACACCGTAACAATAATGAAGATGGGATTGCCACAGATTGCCACAGAAACTGAACCGGAGTTTTTCTTTGTTCTGGTTAAAAATAAACCAGAACATAAAGTGAATGTGGTTAACTGAAATTAATATTATACTCAAATAGATCATCCAATGGACCCTTTAGGTCTCACATTGAAGTTGTTTGAAATATATTTGAGGCTAATTAAAAAAAATGTTTCATAAAAAACATTTCTAAGGCAGTAGTTGCAGTAATCTGGAGCTTATTCAGAATGAGATTCTAGCGTTCTGCAGGCCGCAGCAGCGTGAGACTGACCTTACTTCCAGAGTCCTTGGGTCCACACTCTCCCTTGTCATACCACCATTTGTTTTTCAGTTTGTCTAAGACGCCTGCTTCGCTCAGTTTCAAAACCGCAAGGTTTACCGGGGTTCTTTGCGTGTAAAAATAACATAAATAACATCATAGGTCATGTTATTTTATGTTATTATGGTATTTCACATTTGCATTGAACAGCTCAGTGACATAAAAACTCTTGTTAACATTTAGGTGACCTAGAGCGGATCCCACTGAGTACATGTGTGTACGCTCGTTAAAAGAGGGGCTGGGGGGGAAAACGGAGGAGCTAAATCGAGCTACAGACATATGAGTGGGACCCGCCTTTGTCACTTTAGGTAACACACCCATTTTGCCCCAGCTGATCACACAACAAACCAGAGAAAGTTACTGTCAAGACAGGCCTATTAGCATAAGGCTAGCTCTGGGTTGTAACTCAAAGAGCAGTTTTAGATACAAAGGTTAGTATTTAATAAGCCAAATAAAAGCAACTTGTGTTCAGTTTTGATGGTTTTATGCAGCCCTAAAACTTTAGTATCTTTGCAAAACTTTTGAATCGACAGGAATATCTCATTTATCTGATGGGTAGCTTTAAAAAGTTGTCCAGAGATTTGTAGTCTTTCCAAGGTGAATTCCTCGGACTTTGTTAATCCATCTTGTGCCAACAAGAGGTCAAAGCTTTCACATGCAAGATAAAATATCCCATCATCCTCTGTATAGTGCAGATTGGCACTAAACGCTTTTGGCTCACCTTTTAAAACCTCAAACTCGATTAAGATTTCTAAGACAAGTAACCTTGGTGTTCCGTGAGGAAATGAAAAACCCTGCACAGTTTCTTCCTTAAACTCTTCACTGGCTTAGAAAAAGCACGTCTTATGTTGTTTGGCCGTGAAAAAAAAAGAGAAGCTGATTTGCATGAACTAGTTAGTTGAGTGCAAATTCAGTGCATCCGAGAAAAAAAATGCTGCTAATTTTTGGTGAGTTGCAGTTTTTATAGTTTTAATAAGCAAATCGCCTTACTTCTGAGTTAAGTTTAATACTGGATGGATTGCTAATGCTTTGAAATTAGATAAAGGATTATCTGTAGAAAATATCTCAATTACTATCTGACTTTTTTCTCTACCCGCTACAAATAAAATTTAATTTAAATTATGTCCAAAACTTTGGTTCATAATTGATTTCTACATCTTCAAAGAAAACCTCAGGTATTTACTCAATAAACCTGATTTATTGTTTAATTTAATTATTAATTTTAATTTTTTTTGTTTTATTTTTTATTTTTTTGTTTTCGTAAACTAAAGATTATTTTTGATTGACTATTTATTTGAGAAATAAGGGGCAGAAATAATACGATTATTTTCTTCTTCTGCTACCTTTCATTTAATTTATGACTTGTAATTTTGTTTTGTTGAATTTATGTTGTTTTTAAAGAAATGAATAAACTTTAAACTAAACTATTATTTTTTACAGCCTTTACATCTCAGTTTGTTCAATGAATTGTTAAATCTTGTCTTGTGTAAAGCTATTAGCTGAATACACTCACTTTACTCTTTAAATTTACATAAAACTATCAGGGTGATTTTTAGTCGTGGATGCAGAAGAATCTGCAGAAATAGAAGAATAAAAGTTTTATAATGATTCATCCTAATCTTTGCCTCAAATCAGCCAGAGGGTTACATCTTAGATAAAATTATGTATTTTTTTTTAGCAGATGCTTTAAAAGCTTGCTTTATCTGCTTAAGTTCAGTGTGAAATCTTAGAATATTCCCTAATTTTCCCAGAACTTCCACCAGGGGGCAAATATTCCTGTCTTCACAGTAATTGGTCTCTTTTTATCCTTCATGCCATCTACAAAAATCTTTTTTTTTTCATTATCTCTCTTTGATTATTTTTCTTCTTCAGATCTTATCAAGACAAGCACTTAAAAAACTTGTTCTGCATTTCATGTACAGTGAAATTCTGCCTTATAATGATTTATTGCACACCTGTTTTCCACATTCAGATTTTTATGCTGTTTTACGAAAATCAAAGAAATATTAAAAATGATATTCAAGAGATTTCAGGCTTTCAATTTTTACTCTCCCTGTATGCTTTCTAAGTCCTTGCTGGGGCAGATGCATGTGTTACACACTCCCAGGACGGGGGCCGTCGCAAACTACTCAGCTAGTGAGCGGCCCCCGTCACCTAGTGGTGGTGGGGGGGCAGACATAGAGGGCTAACCTTGGAATCCCCTCCCCCGCTGCCACATTCTCCTTTGTCATACCACCACTTGTTTTTCAATTTGTCCAACAGGCCCTGCTCGTTGAGTTTTAGCACGGCCAGGTTGACCGCGTTTCTTTAAGTAAGAAAGGAGGGACAGATAAAATAGTTTGGTCAGAGCAGAGGATGGAGGGACAAACAGACAAGATGGATGGAAACCACAGGCAGGGCGAGAAGGAAAGGGTGGGGGATATGAGGGGAGGAAGCAAAGGGAGGAGAAAAAAAATGTAAAGGCATAAAGGTGAACTGGAGAGGAGGGGAGAGATTCACCCCTTGAAAACACCGCCTCTTATTTCATTCGGATATCTTCACCCATTGTCTTAAAGACTGCATGGATTTTTTCAGGTTTTACTTTTTTTCCTGTAATTGTTTTGCTGTATCGGTTTGCAAAAACAAAAGATGCTGCAGTGTTGGGCTGCTGCTAAAACTACGTCTCTGCAGCCTGCTGATGGTGCTCTTGTCCACTCCTGCCTGCTTAACCAACAGTGGTTTCCTGTTAGTCCAGATGGATGTGGTTCTGCGGGTCCATTTTCCTGTAACCTTCCCACAAACAAGACTAAGCAGAATGACCTTTAAACATAATCCAGGGACATGGGGTCAAATATCCTCCAGTCCTAAACAGATACTGCATATATCTGGCATATATCAGCAGTCCAGCACTGAAATTAGATGCTGTATATCATTTGATATGTTTTTCACTCTGCTGCATCTCTACACTCAGTGTCACAGACAAAAGAGGCTCCAAGAGATATAGGATTCTTCTATGCTTCTGTCATATTTTTACATTTTTGCCCATGTTTTTGTCACATTATTTTGTTTGCAGTATTCTGTGATGAACTCGTCTACAAAAAAGGTCACTCCGGCTCCTCCTACATGTTTATCGGTTTGCTAATTTGATTGTACATCCAACAATCTGAAATCTCACCTCAGAGTCTAATAACAAGTTGGACTCAGAGTCAATAGAAACAACATATGTTTCTTGTAATCTTAGCCTTAAAGGTTCTTCCAGCTTTAAAAGTTTTTTTTAACTTTGGAATTTAGCAGCTTTTTCCTATCCCTTTCAGTCTAGTCCAAAGGCGCCCAAAGTGGGGCTCATGGGCCATATTTGGCCCACCAAGCTATTTGATATGGCCCACCAGTTACTAGATTGTAATCTCTTGTTGTCCTGTGTAGAAACACTATATTTCCATCTATAGTCAAACCATCTGTTGGCCCAGTGATTATAAGGGCTGTCGTGCAAATAGTTTATACTCATAGTGCTTACTTTATCTTTGAATTATGTTAGGATTAACATGAAATAAAGGGTAAGTGTAGAAGTGAAGGTCAAAATATTTTACAGCCATCTCCAAAAAAAAAAAAAAAAAAACAAAAACGAAAAAAACCTCAATAAATTTGAGAGATTTCTAAAAACTAATATAAGGTGATTAATTGAAAAAAAAAAAAAGTAATCATCTGAGTAATAATCAGAGAGAGGACAGAGTTCTCTGGGGTGATCTCATCTACAGGGTGTGACTTATCAACAAAGGAGATATGGATGAAAACATTTCCAACAAATTAGATCATCATTAAAACATCATATCAATCACTCATCAATATTCACATCAAAGGTAAGCTATACTTCAGAAACCATAAAATACATTATGCACATTATGCTCATTTTAATATAAAGAGTATTCATGCTTCTCATTAACATTACCAATCAAAAGATGTGTGCGAACAGTGCACCAGGAGGAGAGGCAGACTCAGCTGACGTGCACACTCACAGCCACATGTTTCCACCAGCTGAGAGAAGCCAGACACAAATGGGAATTACCTCAGAAATCTGCTTTTAGAGAGCTTCAAAGGAACATTTCCACATACTGCCAGTTACTTTCCCCCCTCATCAACAAACTTTTTTTTTCTCTTTTTTTGTAAAGAAAAGGCCAACTACAGGGGGCTGAAGTTGTGACGAGCTGTTGCATCATAAATGAGAGGGGTTGTTGGGGGGGAGTTATAGGACAGGATGTTTTCAGACACACAGCAAATCTTCAAGTCTAACAGAGATAGATGGAGGGACAGAAGAGAGAGCAGGAGGTCAAACCTTTCCCTCAGTGGGCACTTGTCACATCGGGAAGAAAAGAAGAAGCCCAGATTCACTGTTTTGAACCCGTTTCAAGGCAAAAAGACTTTTGTTGTGATAATTTAGGGACCAAAAGATGTGTGACAGCATTTTTTTCACAGGTCAAAACGGTCATTGAAATATATATAAGGGCAATTTATTCATTCAGCTTTAACTTGTGCAACTTATTGGCTGCTGTGACACATTTTACCACTAATAAAAAACAAACTTTTTTTTTTTACTTTTGTGCTGGATTCACAGCTGTGTTTACCTTCAACTATGAATGTGGGTATATAAAAAAAGCATTTTAGAGAGACTAAATCTCCCAAAGGTAAATACTGGCAGAGGTTCACCAGTCTAAAAGTGCTGCGCAAAAGTAGTGGAACAATTTCAGAAAACTGTTCCTCTAAATAAATAAATTAATAAAACGGGGAAAGACTTTGAACATTCTATCACTTATCATTCGTAATATCAAACTATTTCAAGAATCTGAAGAAATCTCTGGGCTCAAATGACAAGTTTAGTCAACATTATATGTCTGTGATCTTTGAGCCCTCAGAAAGCTCCTCATTAAAAACCAGTCTGACTCAGTTCTGGACATCACTGCATTGGACTCATCATCGTCTGCAAACACTGTTCCCAGAGCCATCCACAACTGTTGGTTAAAGCTCTATCATGCAAAGTAGAAGCCATGTGGGAACACCATCCAGAATCAAACTTTTTTTCTCTGGATCAAAACTCATTTAATTAAATTGGACTGAGACAAAAACTGTGGCCAGATGAATCAAAACTCAAAACTCTTTTTGGAAACCACTGCAGCTATGTCATGTATTTTAAAATTTAAAAAAATCTCCATCCAGCCTTAAAGTACACAAGCCTGCCTCTCCTATGGCAGCTTACACATGCATATATTTTAGAACTTCACATCTTCCCATCTAGTGATGGCTTTTTCAGGGAAGGCCTTTGATATTTCAGCGTTAAACCCACTGCATTCATTACAACAATATGGCTTCATAGAAGAAGACAAAGAATGGAACATTTGTGTCCAAAACCTCCAGCAACTTCTCAGTTCCTACACCTTTGCAAACTACTGTTAAAAAAGTCTGAACATAATTTCATTATTCTGTTACTGTGAACAAACTCAGTTTCTGTTTGTCTCACACAATGGCCTAACATCTTTAGAATTGGGTTGACCCTATTAGCTATCTTTCTGCTTGAATCCAAAGAATAAACAAAATAAACCTGAACAAACAAAGAAGTTTATTCAAAGGTGGCCTGTTTTTTTTTTTTTTTTTTTTTTTTCTCTTCCCCTGGGTGTTCCCGTATATGCTAGAGCATATTGCCTCAAAGCTACTTAGTTGAAGCTCTTTTATAGCACAAGTGCACTGACTAACTTAGGAAGACCCTGGTACTGCTTGAGAATCATGAGAACTGCATCAGTTTGTCTGAAAATTTTATAAAGAAAGGAGAAGATACTGTGTCATTTC
>JAUBOC010000077.1:14784524-14798833 GCA_032275365.1 Anablepsoides cearensis
GTTAAAAGAACCTACAGATTTCAGATTACTCTTCATTAAAATCATTACATGATTTTCTTTGAAGGTATTTCTTACAAGACAAACAACCATTCACTCTCTCACTCACACCTAGGGACAAATTAGAGTTACCAATTATCCTAACAGTCATGTTTTTGGCCTGTGGGAGGAAGCTGTAGTACCCGAAAAAAAAAACATGCATGCACAGAGAGAACATGCAAACTCTATCCAGAAAGGTCCCCGGGCTGGGATTTGACCCAGTGACCTTCTTGCTGAGATGCATCATCGTGACATTTTAAAAAAATATTTTTTTCAACTAAATACAACGCTCCTAAAAGATTGTAAACAGCATGAAGCACTGTCATGAAGACATGCTGAAGTGGGAGCGTCGGAAACGGTAGGAGGATCTTAAGACAGAGGCCAGTTTCAAAGCATTTAGACAGACTACGATGCATTTTCATAACAACTGAAGATAGTGACATGAATGTGGTATAGAATTGAAATATGTGCCCCTCCCCCCTTTTAAAATGCTTCTTTTATGCAGAATTACTTTATATTTGTTGAAATATTTAACAAGGGTTTGACTATTACCTTTATACTGCTTAAATCTTTTCATAAGATTTTATTCTCATATCTGTGACTGAATGAAGTTATCTTAAGCTGAATTAACCTCATCATTATTTTACATATAACTTATACCTTATCTTGATTGCATTGGACTGAGACATATTAGATACATACAACAGTTAAGCCCAGCAGTTTGTTGTGGTTTGTTTTTACAGTGTAAGAGAGAACAGGGAGAATGGAGCTCTAACAGAAAGGATGCATTTTGTTTTGTCCTGGTGTGAAGCATTCCCCGCTGCTCTTTCTCTCTTTAGATTTGCTCCCTAAAGGTCCTGAAGATGCAGCCTATGAATATTTCACTAAACTGCATTCTCAGGTTATCAATTATAAAATGCCATATTCCTATAAATATTCTAAAAATACAGCTGGACTCTGCCTCTTCCTCTGTGCATTAAAAATTCATACACACCGAGCAAACTGCTAAATCTTCTACTATGCCCGACACATGTGGAGACGGAGTGCTGGAATGTGTGCAGGTGTTTCTCACCTTTCAGAGTGTTTTATTTGCATGTTTTTTTTTTTGTTATTGTTGTGTTTTTCTGCTAAATTTAAGCACCCAAAGCGTACTGTACAGTGTTCGGCCAGACGAGGTCTCTAGAAACTTAGAAAGTGCGGAGTGAAGAGAAGTGATTCACGTTATCAACATTGTGAATCAGCGCAGACTTCTGCTACAATGTGCTAATAAAGCAAACAGTCACACAACCCGTGTGCAGCCTCCAATACCATTGATGGGCTTTTCTCCTCACTCACCGTGGCGAGATGTCACAGCCCTGTTGCATGAAGGCTCCCAGAGAAAACCACAGCGAGTTGAAGATGCCAAACTCATTGGGAGGCTGGTCAGTGGGGCCCTGCTCTGGGGCCCCCTCCTCTGGTTCCTCTGCATGCCACTCATATGGACTGAAGCGACTCACCTGCCCGGACACAAGAAAAGGGATCAGATAGTTTTGAAGATCATCAGGGAATAAATCAGGATAAATAGATTCAAATGTTTAAACACGTCAGTTGTTTTACTTATATTCAGATTTATGTTTTAAGCTGTGGAGCTGATTATCAAAGTTCAAATTAAATTGCACTGCAAAAATTGTCTTACAATTTTATATGCAGCCAAATAGCACATTTAATATATTTTTTGAGACTATTCTAAGTATGAGCAAATTGTGTTAGATAATTAATTTTGTTAGCCTGGAAGTCTTCCAAAGTGCAATTGTCTGACTGCACTGGCAGATTGTTTCACTTTATTTGAGAAGATTTAGACTATAATATAGTGTTTTAAAACAAAATTTTCATAGCTAATGTTTGCAGTATGGGCAGACTTGTTAAATAACTATGGTCTAATTATAAAAAATGAGTTGTATCCCTATAACACTACTGTTATCAGTATCCGGCCCTATATTAGCCTCACACCTCAATAATTTGGACCATTTATGCTTAATGATGTCATTTCCTCTTTCATTTTGCATTTAGCTGAGGGAAAAAACAAAACAAAAAAGATTTATCCTAAACTTAAACTTTTGAATATACAATCATCCTAAATCCAGCTTATGTTTAAGTATCCACTCACCAAAAACAGGACAACACTGACTCCAATATAAGCGAACACTATGCACATCCAAATCTCATAGGCCAGCGGGTCCAGAAAAGAGAAAACGCCTGGTTTAGACTTCTGGGGCTTCTTGATCATGATGGAAATTCCCAGCGACATGAAGGGCTTGGAGAAGTCAATCACTTCCTCCCTCACCAGAGTGATGGTCAGCGGGGCCACGGCAATTTCTGCTTTCTGCAAAGAAGAGGGGAGGGAGTTCAGTTCGGCCACATTATTATACAATTAATTCTTCGGAGACTAAATGAAAAAAAAAAAGTAGCAGGTGGTGTTCGTGAACCAAGAGAAAAGGGAAGCAGAGAGATGAACCAGTGGTGCAGGGGAGAGAAGAATTAAAAGAGAGAAAGGTTGAGAAAAAAAAGAAGAGGGCAAAGCAGAACGACTGAGGAGTAATTCATACAGCACATCGGCCTGAAAGTAACACATCTAGAATATAAATTAGTCAGCAAGGTTTAACAAACGTCTGCGTGCTGCGGCTGCCACGGCATCACACACACACTTGCACAATTTGCAGAAGAGTCATAAACGTTCTTGCAGCGCTGAGTGTATCTGAATATCTTCATGTCTAAATATTTACAGTTGTAAATGAGATGAGATTTAATAATTAGAGACACACAAAGCAGGTCTGATCTAAATAAATAAAATCAGTAAAAAAAAAGAACAGTTTAGGATATTAGACTGTGATGTTTTTACAAACCCAATGAACTCTGATATTTTAAAACTACGTAGAAAATCATGGATAAACACTAAATATTCATCAGTAATAACAGACTCTCTCACTTTGCTGCTATCAGACCAGAGCGGAGAAGTCAAAGTTGTTTTTCTGTCAGCGATACAACATGATGAATTAGACTATCGAGGTAAATGACTACTTTATGTTAAGTGCGGGAGGAGAAAATAATGGCTGCCGTGTGAGTTTTTTTCCTGCCAACAAATTACCTGAATTCTTTGTCCGCATCATCAAATGTTCATTCATGACTAACTGAGAGCTCAGGTGAATAGAAACACAAAATTGGCCACAGGAAGTGATTGGTAATTTGTTATTTCAAACACTTCTGTGTTACACATTGTGATGCAAATCGTGTCACCACGTCAAACTGCACACTCTGCAATGCAGACAAAAAAATGGTGAAATGATTACAGTTGAGCTAATATTTTACTGAGCACATGCAGATTTGTATATGTGGCAGGAAATTTCTGCAGTTTAAAACTGACAAATGTACTGAGGTTCTGTACGGTAATACGTTTAGTCAGTATTTTGCAGATGCTTTCCTAATTTTCTTAAAAGTAACAACATAGATAGTATTCTGCATGTCAGGCAGTAAATCTCACTGAGTTAGGAACACAATTAGTATGTTTGGAAAATTTACCATAAATAATAGACACATGTATAACATAGTACTAAAAAGTGAATGTGAAAATATATTAACAGAAAATGGCTTTGTCTTATCTTTTTTTTATTCTTGTTTTAATGTCTTATATTTTGTCTTGTTGGATTTTATATGGTTCTCAAAGTTGGGAGTTGTACTTATTTTATATTGAGCACCTGGTCACTTTTTTTTATCATGTTGCGTCTACTGTCTTGTGTCTTTTTGAACAAAGCTGACTCGTTTCATTGTAATCAGATTTACCTGTGTGAGTACAAATAAAGTGGATTGATCGAAATTAATTTCACCCATAAGAAAAGTATCGAAGTAAAAGTCGTAAAACTGCTCACAATAATTGTGAAAGTAAAAGTACTTTTACATACAGTCTAAGAAATGAACTGCTGAAGTAACTTTACCACATTATGTCAACTGGTTCCACTAAACAAAGTTGAGTAAATGTAAAGTAATTTACTCAGACAGTTTGTGTTGTGTTGTTGCCTCTTGACCAGGTTGTCATTGTAAATGAGAAATGGTTCTCAGCTGTACCTATTAAAATAGGTTTAAATAAAATAATAGTAATATAAATAAATAAGTAAAGCCATAACTTGGTTGAGTAAACTTCACACATAATTGTTGAGAGTACATAAACAACTCCTATCAGGATGAGTTCTGGTCATATTTTTATTGGAGCGTGTTATGAGGTGATACATTTTAAAGTAAAGTAGTAAAAGTATATTTTTTATGTTTTGAACATAACAAAAGTTATGATTTACAAAACATACTTAGTACAACTACTGAGTCTCAACAAAACAACTTAAGAACTGTAACAAGATACTTCATCACTATACACTTCTAATAAGGGACACTGTGATTTCATTAAAACAACCACAGAATAAATGGATCCCATTTCCTTCCTTACCCCATACACAAGCTCGCCCACCATGCCGTTCCATATCTTTGTCTCGGCGTCTCTGGCTCCGTATTTGCCATCAGGCACGATGGAGATCTTGTATTTGATCCCGATGTGTTTGGCGATCTCTGAAGCCAGGTCCACGCAGTATCCCTCGAACTGGTCATTGCCTTCGTAGAGTTCCCAGTTCTTCTTCAGCATCACATACGGACCCTCCTGGAAGACCAGCATAAGGGGAGAAATACAGCTGTTTGGAGGAACATGTCAGCAGAGACCAAGAGAAGCCAGCAGCTTGGGAGCAGCATATAGCTCCCAAATCCTACCGGAGACAAATGCGCCACTGATAAAATTAGACAAACATTTGTTTTTAAAAGACATTGTCTCAGACTGACGCTTTATATCTTCTGACTTCCATCATCCTGTTTTATGCTTTTATCTGATTCTATTTGACTCCTCTGGGACCTCAGTTTGACTCAGTACAACTCTCCAGCTGAGAAGACAGAAGTGAATAAAAGAGACACAAACAGAGAAAGGAGGAGGCTGCTCACTCATGTGCTAAGAGGTAAATGGATTTTTTTTGTGCATGCACTTAAAGATTAAAAAAAAAGGAAGTAAACACAGACAAACACATTACTATGTGCAAGAGATCTATAAAGAGCATAAACCCAGGCAGCGCTGTAAATGACAAGACATCTTTCAGAAGCAGAGCGTTATGGTTTTCCGCTCGAGGCTGCTCCCTCTGTAATCCACATGAAAGCGAGCCTATTAAATTCTTATCGAGCCCTTTTTAATCAGCCTAATCTCATCTAATTAATCAAACAGGCCTTTATGAAGCAGTTTATGAAAATAATAAAACACAAAAACACAATAACATGCTTTCAGATTGAACTGTTCAGTCAGGAACAAGACAAGTGCAGTTTAATCAGAAGAAACCTTTTTTTCCACACTGGAAAAAAAAAAGGGGGTCAAATGTACAATAAAAACATTTTTCACAAAGATCCAGACAGAATATACAGAAGAATCTTCAATCCAGGAAATTAAATTACAGTGAAAGCAAGTGTAGCTTGAAGGCAGGCAGCGTGATTATAAACAATCGTACAACGGCAGCTGAACACTACCGACAAAACCAGCAGAGATTTAGAAATGAATCACATTTTACTTGATAAATAAAAATCACTCACATGGATTTGTCTGGACTTCAAATAAAAAAATGATAAAAAATAAATTATTTTCAATAAAATGAATCAAAAGGTTAAACTTTATCCTATCATAAAACTACTCCAGAATAAATGTGACACGTTTTATTCCGGAAGTCGTTTTCTACAGAGATATTTCAGTCAGCCTCTGCTGGTTTTGTCAAAAGTGTTCATCTCAAAAGTTTTCAAGCAGTAACTCAAAATCATTTGAAGTGAGGATTTTTTATGAAAAAGTTATGACCAAGTAGTTTCTGACTTGTAGACAAGTCTTTGAACAAACTCAGTTTGGAGAAACTGATTTATATTCTGACCGGAGTCATAAACTAATGGTTAGTCTGAGCAAAGTCAAAACTGAAGTGTACTGCAGCTGTTTTAGAACATCTCCAATCACAAATCATTTACAGGGAAACTTTTCACATCACATAGTTATTTACATTTAATTAATCTGTTATAATCAAGCACTGATAGTGACTGCAGCTTTTAGTTTTAGCATGTTTACCTCTGCCTGGGGCACTTCCCGCAGGACTATAATAATATATATATATATATTTTATCGGATACTTAGGTAATGTAATATTGACACTAATGTAAAAGACATGCTGCAGATTTTCACACTGACGTTTTAAAAAGGCAGCAATTCAGTTTGATCTTGGCCCCATTTAAACAAGCTGTTACATTCTGAAACACCTAAATTTTATTTTTCCAATTTGAGGTAAAATATGAACACAACCAAGATGTTATATATTTTCAGAAATGTTCTTTTATTCATTGCGTTATGACTGAGACTCCACAACAACTAATCTGAGGTAGTTCAAAGAGCTTTTACAAGTAAGACATTCATTGTTCATAACCGTTCTACAGAACCTCACTTCAAAATATCACATTTATTATTTTAACAAAGTGGAAATACATAGTAAATACATTAAATATTACATATACCCTTAAACATAAAAATACAATCTTTAAGTAATGTTACATGCTACATTCAGCTACAACGACCAACCCACAAGGCTCGACTCTTTTTGTTTCTGGTTACTACAGTGAATTTGTCAACAACAAACAAAAACTAGTTTCTATTTTCAGATCAAAATAAAGTACTGTAATGTTTCTAAAATATTGCACAAAAAAAAATAAAAAAATAAAAATGTAATAAAAATAAAACAATATTTATTTATCACAATACAATGTTTCAAATGTTTAGGTTCCACTTGTATTTCAGACAGAACTTTTTGTTTTCGACACATCATCATCATCATCATCATCATCATCATCACCACTGAATATATTTAAAAAAATACTCCACCTGTTGATGATCAGAGCAAAAAAAAATAAAATAAAAAATAAAAAAGTTCTCCCTGAATGTCTTCAAACACATCAGCACTTCCCAAGGCTCATTTTATCAACTCAACATGAATCATAATGTTAATGAACAGGAAAAAAGAATCTCTTACAGCTCCACAGAGTCGTTATCAACAGCACTCTGCAGCGGAGATGAAGAGCAGAGATGAAAACATTCTATTAAAACCAGTCGATCGAATGTTTGAACCAAGTTATTAATTACATGTTACTGATGTTATGCAACTAGGTTCCTTATAATAAATATGTACGTCCAGATAATTTGTTAATATTTTAAGGAACCTCTTGAGTTCATTTGGTGAATTTAAATAAGTGATGGTGTTGTTTGGTTCTTGCATGTAACAAAAGGTTGGTTTTAATATCAACATGGAGGACTGAAAACCTAACCTGGATTTCTAACAGAAAGAAATCAGATATATTAAATATATATTTGATCTGACAAATATTTTTAATTTGAGGTAAAATGTTTGACATTAAAATGTTGAAGTGAAATAAAAATTAAAACAGATTATGTGGAAGCTAATTCAGTTCAAATCCCTTTTGAAGGTCTATTATTCACATAAATTTATCTTAGTTTGAAGGCAGGGCTGCTGGTGACTGTTTTTTTCTTTTTTTTTAATGTGAGATATTTGTTTGTGCATGAAATTTATGCCCCTGGGATTAAACCGTCATCTTTTAGTGTTGCCTAATGTGGCATCATGAGTCAGGGCGAAGCCAGGGAAAAGAAGTGAGAGGAGGTGAGAGGAGAAGAAGGAATAAGACCAAAAGTCAGAAGGTTGAGGGGGAAAGAAAATAGTAAGGGCAAGTAAGAGAAAGATGACAGAGAAAAGAGGGCTGTTTGGTGTTGTGGTCTTATTAAAGTGCAGAAGAAAGATGAAGACGATCAGAATACAAACAAAGATGGCTGCAGTGTTGAGGACAGGCAAAAAACAAACACATAAAAATGAAGCAGGGATTTGGAGAAAACAGAAAGAAAAACACAAACACAGGAAAGGAAAATGGGTGGGTGAAAGGAAGACATAAACTTTATAGGAGCAAATGGTAGAAGCTGATAAGACATAAAATGTTCCAAACTGGAGCCAAAAAGACAAGCAGGACTTGCTACAATATCCTCTTGGCCAGCCAGTTAAAATATTAATTAAAAAAAAAATCCAACTGCAGTGACTTAAGTATCCAGTTATTCATTTGACCTGCCAAACAGATTCTCATTTTGAAAAAGCCAGACTGTTATGTAGAAGTTCACTGGCCACCAAGACATTGGATTAGCTTTGGAGAAATCTCTTCCTATAACCAGAGAGGCAAGCCAGGCGCTCAGGCTCCCAATCTGCTTCAGTCACTGAGCTTTTCACTCAGCCCATTTAGCAGGCAGTTACTGTAATTATGGCACATCATCTTCATGTGTGGCCAGAGAGTCAGCTTCATTGTCTCCCTGCAATTTACCCATAAAGACTAATACTCCATTTTCACAGAACGCATTAGAAAATGTAAGAAACACGAAAATGTACCAGAATTCAGTTACACAGCAATGAAGAGCTGCTCGACTGATGGGACTATCTGATCTGCTGTGGCTCGAAAGGTCTTTGAGGGGCTTTCTTTGGGCTTTGGTTGCTTCATTGTTATTAGAATTGTTGATCAAGACCACTTAAAATGATGACAAGAAAGTTGACTGCTTGAGAGTGAAATGTCAAGAATTGGTTTAAAGATTTTGCACACTTTCCAAGTATTTATAAGTGGGTATAACCACTCCTTTCAGATCGCTTTAAAAAACGTCATTCCAGATATTAGAGTTTAACTACATTTACATTGTTTATATTTTTATTCAAACTTTATCAATTATGTTTATTTGATTAAAATAAACTGCATTATAATGACAGCTGACCTAATTTCCAGATGAACGGTCTTAGTTGCACCTGATCACAATCGAGAAAAAACATTTTTTTATGTATGTGTCCATCATTTAATAAACAACTCATTTAGAGTCAAATTAATTTGATTAGAAGCTTTAAACACTGTACAATTAACTGTGGTATATTAAACCATAATAACCAAAAATATCAAATTTAGTATTGCTTTGAAGTAAAAGTACAACCACAAAAAATAAAAAACACTTCCCATACCATACACCCAGCATGTCACTGCCCAGAGATGCACTTTGCTCCTCAGTTGGTGTATGAGTAAATATACATCTCTGACCAACATGGCAGGAGATTTGCATTTAAAAGTACTCATTGCACATTTATGAAGACTGCTTAAAGATAAACATTTGTTAAAAAACACAATCTGCACACTATTTGTCTTGTACCAAAGCTTAATCTGTCCTTAAACTCAATAAACTGTAGGAAATATTTTGTATATGGCTGCTAACGTGTTTGATGGCTAAAGTGGCTGGAAAAAGGTCAACAATGGTGACATCCATGAAGGAACTGTACACTGTAAACCCAAATGTTGATTGTACTTAATTAAAAATGCTGAGTTAATTTTACTTATAATTGTCTAATATGTGAACATTATTTGTTAATTCTTAGTAATCTGAACTTTTTTATCACCTTTTTTTATTGTAATTGTGTTTTTAAGTCTAATGAACAGCTTCTACTGAAATTAACAGAGTCTCCTTTTGGTATATTAATAAGTAATTTTGAGTACACTGTACTTGTTTATTATTCTATATTATTGTAAATACATGTTTGAGCTCAGACAACTATATTTATTCAGGTTTTGCACCCATTTAGCTGTATCTCCGCCTGCTGGCATTATGGCTGCCGTTACCCAGCATGCAATGCACTTTGATGTAGTTTACCTTTCTTTATTTTATCAAATTTTATCTGTAAAAAAATTCTAGTCGCATTTCAGGTTGTGCTGACTTACATTTATCACATTTAGGTTTGTTTTGATATCTGTGAAGTTCAGTTATTGACTATAAAATTAAAACCATTACTGAGAGGCCTGAGCCAGAGGGACAGACAAGTGAAATGAACAATACAAAGTGATAGTAAAAGGAAAAACCCAAGTACAGTGGCACATCATTCAAGTAGATTACATGTCAATGTGCAATATTAGCACTTTGGCAACTAACATTTTTATAATCAAATTCACTGTTAATCGTTACAACAAAGAGCTTTGTGTAGTGATTAGATGGTAGACACTTAAGTTAAATTGAAATATATTAAGTTGAAACAACTTAACGCTTAAGTTATGCCAACTAATAAATATTAATCAATATAACTTGATAATGTTTATTCACTTCACTTACAATTTTAAGGAGGCAGGACTTTACCACAGAATTTTAGGCTGAATCAACTAGTTTCCATTTACAATATAGTACATT
Source organism: Anablepsoides cearensis (assembly GCA_032275365.1). Lineage (NCBI taxonomy): Eukaryota > Metazoa > Chordata > Actinopteri > Cyprinodontiformes > Rivulidae > Anablepsoides > Anablepsoides cearensis. The sequence goes on from JAUBOC010000077.1 coordinate 14,794,900, forward strand.
CAACTTAAATCTTTTATTCTATAGAGACTCAAGCACATTGAACTTAATCCATTGCACTTATTCAACTAATGCTTCTTTACTTTAAAAAAATTAAGGCATCAAGTTACCTTGCCTTTTTTAAATAGATTCAACTTTTCTGGGTTTACAGCGTATTTACCCTCAGATTTGTCAAGTAAAATATAAAGCTAAAAACTGGGTAAGGCTGAAACAGTAAACTTACTGGTTAAGAAGTATTTCTGAAACTCCTGATGCTCAGTTTTTCTTTTATTTTTGTGTGTTTAGTAGCAAATTCATGTTCATATTTTCACCTAAATGTCTTTTTCTTAATTCTACTCTGATCTGATTCCGCCATATTTGTTTCCTTACAAAGTCAATCAGACTCAAGCTTCTTTGTGGTTTTAAGATTCCATTGAGCATTTGTTTACACTGAGTGCCTACCCACATTTCAAAATTGCATTTAAAACTAATGAAAATCCACAACTATGAACCCTTTTAAATGGCCTAAATTGATATATTTCAGCGTGACATATTTTTAATTTGATTTCATGCAATGAGTCCTTCTTAATGGGAGTATAAACATGTCTTTTTTTCATAGGGCAAATTCTATCTTCAACAATCACAAAGCCATCTTAAAAGTGTAAGACTAATTGAAGTTGAGGCAAAATAACAGCAACTCATATTTCTGCGATATTTCTGCCTCAAACAAATACCCCTCTCAATATTATTAGCATTTCTCTGCTCTTGCTTGGTGCAGTGATTCAGAAATCCTCTGAGGAGAACTCAAAAACAGGAGAGGAAAGTTGACTGAGCAGGCATGACTGAGTAGATTTCCAGAGTGACAGAGCAGAAAAATGAAGATGGAAGGAGTGTGGAATCAAAAGGTGAGGGAGGCAGACTGCAGGACACATAACAAGTCCCGTAAACTCGCCTCCCATTTTCCTCGAGACAGAATAATATCAGTAAAATAAATAAATGTTGTAAATGCAGTAAATCCTGATTATACTTTGAAATAAGAGCAAAGTGTTGAAGTGGTGTCCTTTAAAATGCAGAAAAATATGTAAAATTTACAGTTTCTAAAAAAACAACAATAAAAAAACAGTTGTGCAGCCAAATGTAAAACCTTAACATAGAGCAGAGAAATCCTTGGAGAGCTCTCATACAGCTGAGGCTTTTCTACTGAGAGGAAGCAGGACGCAATGAGCAAGGCAACTCAAAGCCTTAGACTTAAAACATGGTGCCCAAGAATATCTTTTTCATCACTTAAAAGTAACCAGCCTCAGAAAAAAAACTCAAAAACATAAAAATGATTTAAAAGAACAAGAGAAGGGGGAGTAAAGAAATACACAAAGAGTCTCTGTACACCATCGGTATCAGTCTGGTTGCGGTGCCTTTTCCAGGGTTCTGTGTTTTCAGTCTCCTGCTCTGTCTCAGGATCAGTGTCGCAGCAGAGGCTTCCTCATCATCAGAGGCTGAAAAGAGGAGGAGGTGGCTGAGCTAATGTTAGTCAAGGCCTGCTGAGGTCATCCACAGAGAAACATGTGGGGAGTGAAGGTGCATGGACGAGGAAACGTAGGGGGGATGCAGGGATGAGTTAAAAGAGAAACAGGACAGAGATGACCGAAATGGAGGGAGGACAGAAGTTTGGGGAAAAGGTCAGTACACGAGCAGACATGAGGGGGTGGGGGGCAGGACAGAGGGGAACGAACCCTGCAAACAAGACTGTGACTCATCTTTTCTACATTTACACAGATATAATGCACAAATACAACAGCCATATGGACATTAACAGTGTCATATATTTAAATAGTAAAACGCCAGTAATGTACAAATTTCTTACAAAGTCAAATTTTATCCCCTCACTTTGTTTGAATTTGTTGGTGTGTTTGCATCTTTCTAAACTATTTCCTGCAGCATGTGTCATCAGCGACTGATTATCCCTGTTTCCAACCGCAAGAGGCAGCGTAGTGTATGATCAAATCACCCTCTTTGAACTGCTTCCATTTATAGTACTGCAGAACCTGCAACCATGGGTATTTTGGTCACCATTATTCGATGTCTGGATGAAGTAATGCCCCTTGAAAAAAAATAAATAAATAAAAAAATAGAAAACTACCAAATCGCCACAGCTCGAGTATTTGGAGCTTGTTTTATCTTTAGGCCAAAATTAGTCTTTTGAGTTGCTTTCACTTGCATCATTTTGCATGCCTAATTGAATTAGACTGATTGGATTTACAGGAAGAAGATGGCCACCATAAAAAGGGGGTGCAGATGGGTGAAGTGACATCAAAATGGAAAGCAGAGGATGTGCACACATCCGCTGAAGAGTCCTCATTTATTCGTGTTTGGAGAAGAAATGGAGGGGGGGGGGGGGTAATTAAACGGCGGAGAGGAGCGGTGTCTATGTGGGAATCATTAAAAATGGCTGGACTGAGGTCATCTCTAAATGGTGATTTGAGGTCAGTTTTAAATTTGCCTGCTAATGAGACATTAGTTTAATCTTCCAAATGGACAAGTGCCACCCCCCTCCTGGCTGTGCTGTGGGAACTCTCTCCAACTCGTGGAGCTCATCATCTACAATCTGATTTTTTTTTCACTCCATTAATGAGACTCAATGCAACGCTCCCACTGTACATCCTCATCAGGCGTTCTGACTCTGAATGATATTCAAAAGCCACAGAAAGAGGTTGACTTCAGCTTCTAGTTCAATGTCACAATCAGTACGTTAATAAAGATTAATTAGGTTTGCAAAATGTAAACTTAACACAAAAATGTGGAAATTTGTGTTTGGTTAATTAATTCTTCGTTGTAACACTGCAGCTTGGCAATAAATCTTATATTGTTGGAAAGCCTGTTTATTTCCCTTTAAATGGTGCCATGTTTGTTAGAAAAATGCATTTGTGGGTTGAGCAGCAGAGTTTAGTATGAGGGTTGTGCTGATATAACCTTGCCAAATCTATTCTGCCAGTGCCAAACAGCTTATTCTGCTATTGACTCTTGTTTTGAGCTTTTGGTACCCCAGATGCTGAGAATCAGGACAATCAGGTGCCTGATTGTCAGAGTAACAAGTGAGGGTCCCATATCTCCATGGTCTGGGACCAAACTTTTTGCTCCAAGATAATAATGCTAACCCCCACAGAGTGGACTTTATCAGACTACTTTTGGGAATGAAGATGCCAGCATTCCTGACTCAACCCCACAACCCAACCCCTGTGGGATCAATTTGAGAAGCTCATATTTGATATACACTCACTGTTCACTTTATTAGGTACACCTTGCTAGTACGGGGTTGGACCCCCTTTTGCCTTCAGAACTGCCTTAATACTTCATGGCATAGATTCAACAAGGTACTGGAAACAATCCTCAGAGAGTTTGGTCCATATTGACATGATAGCATCACACAGTTGCTGCAGATTTGCCAGCTGCACATCCATGATGTGAATCTCCAGCTCCGCCACATCCCAAAGGTGCTCTGTTGCAGAGGTTCCCAACCCTGGTCCTCAAGGACCCCTATCCAGCATGTTTTACTTGTTTCCCTGCTATTCAGCAGGTCTTCAGATTGTTAATCACTCCTTCATTCAAACCAGGTGTGTCAAATCAGGGAAACATCTAAAAATCACTGCTTTAAATGTTGACCAACAGCTCAACAGCTTCTCTGAGCTTGATAAGACATTTTCAAAATATAATATTGACTTAGTTTTATGGTTTTTAGTATTGCCTCTGGAAGCCACTTTACTATTTATTTGTAAACAATAAATCAGATAACTTGTATTAAAGCAGTGATTCTTAACCCTGGTCCTCAAGGACTCATTTCCTGCATATTTAGATGTTTTCCTGATTTGACACACCTGGTTTGAATAAATGAGTGATTAACAATCTTCTGAAGACCTGCTGAATAGCAGGGAAACAAGTAAAACATGCTGGATAGGGGTCCTTG
>JAUBOC010000077.1:15013052-15025326 GCA_032275365.1 Anablepsoides cearensis
GAACCCTTCATACGAACAAAAGTAAGAGAAATTTAGGATAAGAATACGAACATGTTCTTGCATGAGGCCCAATGTGTCTTGTGTGAGTCTTTGCTGGGAACAGTAACAATAACCCCAATCCTAATGAAGTTGGGTTGTTGTGAAAAATAAAAACATTAAAACAGAACACAAAATGTACACATTCTTTTCAATTTACATTCAAATGAATACACTCCAATGTGTTTAATGTTCAAACAGATAAACTTTATTGTTTCTCATTTTAAAAGGCTGGGAAAGTTTAGGAATGCTCAAAAAAAACACCTGTTTGGAGCATTCCACAAGTGAACAGGTTAATTGGAAACAGGTGATTGTCAAGATTGGGTATAAAGGGAGCATCCATGAAAGGCTAAGTCATTCACAAACAAGGTTGGGGTGAGATTCAACCTTTGTAGTGTATTCAATTGAATATCGATTGAAAAATATTTGCAAATTATTCAGTTTTTATTTTTGTTTTACTCATCGTCCCAACTTCATTAGATTTGGGATTGTATATGTTGCCCTATCTGAGAATGATCGTATGGATAGAAAGTCCAATCAACTCAAATACAGGCAGGAGAAGACAGGTTCAAGAGTAAATCAGGAATAAAATGCACAAAACTTAAAATAAAAATAAGAAAATGGTAAATTAACAAGACCCATGGAACTTATAGTAATCCGGCAATGGTTTGATGAGCACTGGGATAAATGTGGTTTATGGACAAAAAACGTGTGTACCGACTAACACAAACTACTCAAGGCACACTGAATGTCCCAAAAACAGGAACAAAGTAAAACACCAAAAAAAAAAAAATTAAAATACAAAGTGACTGCAAACACTATAACAAATAAAAGTTTAGAAATCTCATTCCACTTCAGTATTCACTGTAATAAAAAAATACAAACTTGTTTTTATAAATTAGCTGTAAAACTCAATAAAAAAAACATGATTGACATGACTTTGTGAGGGAGGTTTCACATAAGAAAAAAAAAGAAAAGTTGTGAAAAGACCTTCCGCTTGCACTTAAATGCTATTCAAACGTTTTCAACACATCCCTAACAGCTGAGAGGAGAGGAAACCTGCCTGTGTCACCAGCTGAGAGGTTGTCAGTAATGCCCTCTTCCTCAGGAGTGAGACCGTTTCCTCTGCCAACACGGTGGCCTGAAAGCCACGAAAATCCTCAAAACGCAGCTCAGAGTCAGGGGGTTCACTGTAAAACTGCGACAACGCTTCTGCATCCCGTTGAACGAGGAGAGAGACGACGTCAGACCGGCTCTATTCTGGGCAGCGAGAGACCCGACACTCCATCCAGACCACAGGAGTGAAGCACAGGTGGGCCCAGCAGAAGGGCTGTGACGACTCCAGCACAGACAGCCAGGAACTTGTTTCGTCTACATCTGTCTGACAGAGACGAGTTTAACACCAGGCTCTAATAAATGACAGAAATGACTCAACTCAAGAAGAACGTCGTCCTCAGCTGCTGTAGGAGATTAAGATGTGACAAAGCAATTAAAACCCTCCTGGGTTTGTCTGATTGGAAAATCAGAATTTATTGTTTTGTTGTGCAGAAAAATAAAATGTTTAAGACCAACCCAAACCTTAATGTCAAGTAGTGCTGGGCGGTATATCGTTTTGTACCAAAAACGGTTAACCGGTTTTTATTTTTGTTATGATATGAATTTCGGACATACCGGTTTAAAAAGCCTGAACACGTCGGAACGTTTCGTCGCGGCAGCCAGTGAATTGTTTCCCGGGGGACACTTTTCCTCGCAGCACTGCTATGTGTATTAGCATGCTAATGTTACTGTCGGAGCAGCTTGTTGAGTAACTGGCGGCGGGTGATGTTTCAGCTGCTTATATTGACTAAATGCGTCCCGTTTTCACCATCGCTGAATGTAGTAAACAACTCTTCAGTGACATGCACAGTTAGATTTAACGCACTACGTTATAATGGAGACGCATGGAGAATTTGCCCGGGGGAAGTAGTTTTGTAGTACAGCGGAGTTGACCGGTGTGTCGTCCTGATTAGTTTTATTAAACACACAACGAAAGACCCGATAATGATTTTTTTTTCTCAACCTTTCACGATCGGACTAAAATGCATGATTACTGTCTACAACCAGGCAAATAAGAAAAGATGTACTGCAGGAGGGAAACAGTGATACAGACAGAGGTACAGTTAAAAAAAAAGTCAATAAACAACATTTTTACATTTTATTATCAGCTCAGCTGTGATGGGAAAAAAAATACCGTCAAATACCGTGAAACCTGTGTAATTGTTGAAAATACCGTGAAATAAAATTTGGGTCATACCGCCCAGCTCTAATGTCAAGATTTTTTAACACGTTTCTCAATTTCTATTTTTTTTCTGTCATAGATGGATTTATATGCTTCTGGTTGAGTATTTACCCTTCTCTATCTTTGTCTGTGTCTCCTGTAGGTGCTGAAGTACGCCCCTGAGGCTAATCTGTACAGGAACCAGCAGAGACAGCGGGTGCGCTGGGTTATCGATGAGGTTTTCCTTTCGCACCATGAGTCATGCGAGTGTGACTGTCCCCTCCAGCCTCCTCGCTAGGACACTTTATTTGTGTTTTAGGTCTGGAACTGATGGATGAAAATTTTTTTGTTTTGTTTTTTTCTGGGTTTTTTTGGGGGGGGGTTCGAAATGGACATTACATAAGAAAGCACTGCTGACCAAACATGCAGCAAAGACGAAGCCAGCAACAGACTGATGGAGTGCAGCCTGTGTTCTGCTCAAAGACAGTAACTGTTACAAGTCAAACATTTGTTTCTCTCTGTGCGCGGGCCATTTCTCTCTCCCACAAATACAGTTTGACTCCTCGTGCCACATTTGAACGCACGCCGTGTCGAAATAGAAGTGGAGCTTCTCCAACAAAAGCAACCTTGGAACAAAAATTCTCCTCAACAAACACCAGTACTAAAGACCACATTCTGAGAGAGAAAAAAAAATCAAATACAACTTTATTTTTCAAAGGAGTTTTGAAAAATGATTACTTTAAACATGAAAGCAGTCATTTTTTGGTTTTTTTTGTGTGTGTGTGTGTGGTAAAAAGACTGTTTCTAGAAACTTGGGCAAGTTCTCTGCCAGAAGCAAGCTGAGATGAGTAAGTGATAGACAGAAGGATGGAAGAAGAAGAAGAGGAAGAAGAAGGGTTGGAGGAATTTTACACCAAAATAACACATTTCTAGATGTGAAATTAGGCTAACGACAATCCTTCAAATTAAAATTTCACACCAACACACACACACACACACACACACACACACACACACACACACATTCACGGCTAGGCAAAAGAAAACACAGCTATGTGTGTAAAATGTGGCTTTATTTTTCCCCAAATCTTCATCTGAATATAACCAGTTTTTCTTGTTGCGTCTCAATCCAACTGCACACCTCATTTCTGTCCAACACAGATCACATCGCTCTCTCTGTAACACATCAAAAGAAGATGTCAGATCAGGCTGCAGATTTTCCTCCGCATTCCTGGCATTCCAGCTGCCGAGCAGAATACTGCTGCAGCGGGTAAAACCGTGAACCTCAGACCTCCGACACATAACAGAGGAAAAAAGGGAGACAGGAACTCAGAAAGAGCGACAGAGAGGAAGTTTTTTTTTTAGAAAAGGTGTCTCATCTATTTGTAGCTTCGCAGCACTTGAGGATGAGAGAGACGAAATCAGAGCGATGCCGTTTGCCTCTGCCGAAAATCCAAACCTAAACTGACGCAGCTCAGGAAGAAGTCCTATTTTCTTTAAAAGGTGAGGGGGGTTTCCTAAACAGTCTGTGAAAAGCTGGCAGCAAGTAGAAACAGTTTGTGCGTCTAACCTGTCAGGCCTGACAGCATCCGGGCAGGAATTCGAATGTCCAAACACATGATCCTGCTGTACATCCGTCATCCCTCCTTCATCACCCCTCAATCAAACCGTTCAAACGCCCGGGCCGGGTTTCAGCTGGGAAAATCTCACGCTGCTTTTGTTCAAAAGACCGAGGGGAAAAAAAAAAAAATAATAATAATAAGTGGACCTGATGAGGACTCATCAATAACAGTAAAACCAAATCAAAGCAGCATTTTTATGTGACTACGTGATGGTCACGGCTGTTTGCTGCCAGATGTGGAATACTTCACTTTCAAGTTCTGTGAGTCACACTACAGATAATTAATGGCAGACATTGTTCATACACACACAAACACACACACACACACACATTGAAAACCATCTTTATGTTCTTTGTGAGCCTCTGATTTCAGTTTTTACTACTATTTTTTTACCATTTTAGAAACAGCAATAAACACAATTTGTCCAAATTGGACTATTTTTTTTGGATTTCACAAAACATAAACAATGAAACTTCAGGTTTATGCATTATCAAATTTGAATGAATGCAATTTATTTTTCTTCAGCCTCCATTGCTTTAAACAGAAAATAAAAGTTCAATTAAAAATCTTTATGGAAAAATAAGTGGAAGCAACATAAAAAACAAAGACTAATCCTTTATTAACTTTTCACTCAGTTTTACTTTCAAACAGTTTCTGTCAGAGTCTAAAGGCCGTGCCGTATCCACCTCAGAGAAAGTTACTGGTTTCACGTTTTACTGGTTTGCTTTGCTGCATTGAGAAAATTTATGACCAAACTCTCTGTGCTTCTATTCAATAATTTATTGTGTCTTTCTGTATTGTCTTATTAAGATATCAACTGGTTGGTTTTGATAAATAAAATATTTGTAGCATTACTGCATCCAGTCCTTTGTTTTTTGTTTTTTCTTTCTCTATAAACTGTTTCAGCAGGTTTGTGTTAAAACTGCAAGTTTTTTTTTAAGTTATATAATGACTTGTTTTAGAAGCTAGTAATGGGGAAAATATGCCATGTGTTCTAGTAGGAGCATATTTATAAAATATTACAGAGAAAATCCAAAAATGAACCCAAGCAGAGAAATCTGCGCATATTTCTAAGGAAGATGCTGCAGACGGACACAAAGACACCTGTGTTGCTGAGGTCTCCGGCATGCAGCAGCAAGCAAATAACACAGATAACCTTGTACAACATTTGGAATTTTAAAAGCAAAAACCCAATTATTTTAACCAGGAGAAAGGGGGACACTACAGTTTTTCAAGGAATTATGTTTCTTTTCCAGGATGCATGTCTTAGATCACCAAATAGAGCTTTTTATTAGAGCTCTCAAAGGTTGAACAATTGTATTAAGTTTATTTATTTAATTGCTGTTGCAAACCTGTAAATATTTGTTTACCAAATACCTGTAATATTGTTAAAAAGCACAAAAACTCTAATGCATTTGTAGTCTGATGAAACCACGGACACTCAGACATGTATTGGTGACAACAAACCATGAACACAATGATTTGAACCATAAGCTCAGCTTAGCATCATTAGCTCTCAAAGCAAACACTGTTCTGGTGCCATAAAGTGGATCCACAATCTTTAAGCAGTTTTATGAATAAATCAACACAGATTCCAGGTAAAATTGATGCAAACTGTGTCCAGTGGGTCAGAACGGCTGCCACATTTAGGCAACCGATTTGAAATGGCACATCCAACTGAGACAAGTGGACACAGCCTAGGAAAACACCTGCAAGTGACAGATGATAAAAAGAAAGTGTTGTATAAAAAAAAAAGTAGACGATGGGCCAACAGCTGCAGTGTTCATGAAGCTGAATGCATTTGTAAACCGTATGAATGGGGAGGCAGTTCCTGAACCAAAACCCCAAAAAGAAAATAAGTTTGCTATGAAACAAATGTTAAAAAATTATTTTTTTTCTTAAACCTGTAGAAAAACCGGTCCATGCATTTAACAAAGATAGTTAATCCAAAGTACTGCTGCTAGGGTTCTGATGAGAGCTACAAGGAGAGACCATATTTCACCAGTTTTAACTTTGCTCCAATGGTTCACCGTCAAATAAAAAATATTGTTTCTAATAAACCAAGCTTCATATTTTATTAAAGCTTGTACTGGTCCATATTTTCCAACAGAGGACTTTGCCCTCTCACTGCAGGCCTACTAGTGTTTCCTAGAGTTTCTAAAATCAAATAACTTCAAATCTACCTTCAATACCTCAGTACCTTTTTTATCCCCAGTTGAAGATAAAACTTAACCCTCAAATTACATTAGATGCTGTTCTGCTCTGGTCCGTCCGTCACAGTAAATATGCAACTATTATAATAAATGTATTGACACTGGCTCCGCACGATGGTGCAGGGCAGCGAGAGGATGGCGATCCGCCAAAATTTAATTCATCTTTTGCCCGACGCCAGAGCTGCTCCGGAGTCAATCTGCAAAAATCACACTGCACCAATAGGAAGAACAAAGAACACAACTTCCGTATTTTCAAAAAAATTCACCAAAGACAGACCAATTGTGTCAAACTTTTTCTATATTAATAACTATATGAGTATATTTATACATAATGTACCGATATGATTGGGAAGCAGATAGAAACATGCAGCGCACAACACATGAATGAACATGAGTGCATTTTATTCTGAAATCAGAAGTTTCAAAAATACAATTGCGATGCAGTTTCAACTGTTTTTAGTCCGTCTTCCACAGAATTACTTCTTTTATACAGAATTTCACATTTATCACTGGATTTGTGCAATCTCACATTTTATTTATTATTATTATTATTTACCATTATTTAACCAGGCAAGTCCCATTGAGATCACAGATCTCTCTTTCAAGGGAGGCCTGGGCCTGAAGGCAAACTATTGTACATGTTTTTGGGGGTGGGGGAAACCGGAGTACCTGGAGAAAACCCACACACGCACAAATAGAACATGCAAACTCTGCACAGAAAGACCCCAGGTCTGAATTGGGCATCAAACCCAGGACCTTCTTGCTGTGAGGCGTCGGTGCTAACCACTGATCCATCGTGCATTTCCTGCATAGTCTTCTCCGAGCTCCTTGCACTGGACCGGACCACACCAGACCAGAGGCAGTACGAAGCAGACCCTCTACCACGCGAGGTAAGCTGGAAAAAGTGGGCCCTTCCCTGAATGCATCCAGAACAGAAGACCCCAGTTTGCTTTGTTTTAAAACCTCTTCCAGGGACCAGATAACAATCAATAATTGTTTGCAGATCTGGCAAAAAAGGTTCCATCCAGCTGTAACTTCAGTGAGGTTTGCACCGCCCTCCTTTTATTTTTGACTCTTCCAGTCACAGTTCCAACCTCTGAGCGCTTGCATACATGTCAACCCCTTCAGTCGTTTACCTGTAGAATGAGCCTCAAAAATCCATAATTTTAGCAAAAAAATCTGTATTAATCACACACACAGCGGTGAGGAGGTGGACTGTTGGCCGCAGAGATTTCAGCCCCTGAGGTAGATCAGAGCAGGAGGAAATGAGGAGGAGAGAACTTATAGTGGCAGAGCAGGTTGTAAGATAATTATTTGATGTTTTTTTTTATTATTATTTCCTACAGGCTCTGATGATAAATTTGAAACTAAGTTAAAAAAAAAATCAGTAAATTTGAAAAAAAAAAAAAAGTCTATTGACATCAGTATGCCAGCGAAATAAGAAACAAATGACAGACAATCCGTACAACTTGACATGCTGCACTTGAAGCACACTGTGGGACAGGACAGACTGAGTGGACTTGCCATGTTGTGCATAGAGAACAAAAGATCAAAGAAAATACAGAGAATTGCGGACGAGTTTGCAGGTCGTCGTTTGCTCTTCAATAGTGGAGAGTAGGCCTAAAGTGCTTCTTTTTGAAATGATGTTCGTGAACATGTGCCAGTTTTCCTAAACGTTATAGCTAGAAGATGCTCTGTGTTGAAGGATCAGTGGGTCTGTGTTCGACTACGCCACCTAGGCTGCACTGTTGAGCACAGATCCACTGAGAAACTTGCTTTCTCAGCAAAATTTTATTTAAAAGCTGGACTTTTGAGGTTAAACAAATGTTCATAATTAATTTCAATAAATTACAAGTTAAAAAGTACATGAAAAGTTTTTGTATCGAAAAAATATTGAACCGTGAGACTAAAGTATTGAACCGAACCGAATCGGGAATTTTCTGTATCGTTGCACTCCTATAAATCTGACTTGAGACAACGTTGGAAATGGCACTATGTTAAAGAACTAAATTGGGTTGACATGCAGCACTCGACGGTTGCACTAAAAGGAAAAATTGCCTTAAATATGTGGAAAAACATGAGCATTTAAACAACTTTTAATGATTTTTCATCTAATTTTTGATTCGATTTTTGTTTGTTTTCCTTTTCAGCCTTATCACACTCAGGTTTACGTACGTTAGCACATTGAGGTTGGTTAATCTAAATAACTGAACTGACAGATTACACTGTTAAACTTGGAAGATAATGTAGAACCCTTTTACAAATCTGAGGATGGTAATTATGGTACCACCTGCTAAATGTAGGTGCAAACACAGCTTGATAACAGCTACAATCAAAGCGGTTCTTACTTTGTTAAATGCCAACCAGGCTACCTTTAGCACTTCACCCGTGTCTTGTTCTACATCTCTCAGCGCTGCTTCCTGTCTCGGCCGTTGCTGTGGCAACCCTTCCTGTGCTGTTATCATTACACAGCAGTCTCCACTCACACAGCCAGACAGTCACATCCTACAGTCTAACCAGCGAGCCAGACATTTGTCCATCTGACACCCATCACAGAGTAGATTTTTCAGAAGGGGAAATTCAACAAAGTCAAGTGGACTCCTCGGTCCCGGTGGACACGAGCGAGACCGAATACAAAACATACAGTCAGACAAACAAAAACTGACCGGAATTAAAATTAAGGTAAAAAAAAAAAAAGTGCAGTAAACAGAGAAAGAGACGGCAGGGAAAGGCAAATCAATCAGAAAAAAGGTCAGAAACAGACAGGGCGTGTTCCGACACGCCTGTTTCTGTGTCTGTCAGCAGCTTCTTATCTTTAACTCGGAGTCAAACTACAAATGTCAGCTCACTTTGTCTTACAGATTGGACTGCCCACCCCCCCAGGCTGTTTCATTTCTAGTTTTCTTGAATATGTATGCATTTATGTAAAAACAGCGCGTCACCGTGAGTGAGGCCTTCTTATTGTTGTTCACCTTATTTTTCCTTCTCTGCAGCTGGAACTCAGACACCCACACACGCTTGTCCGCACCTCTTCATACAAGTGTCCCACTGTTATTTTCCACCCGTCATGTTTCACATTTTCATTATATTCTTCACACTGAGGTCTTGACTTTTTTTTCTTCTCCCACGTTCTTATTCCAGTGATTCAGTCTTTTCTTTCCAATCAGAGCAAATCAGGCCTTTAGTTACCTGGGAAACAAGGAAAGGAGAACATAAATGATGGAGGAACAACATCTTAGGACCTTTTCTGGCACTACTGATTATTTCATGTTTTAATACTGTCCACCACTGAAAGGCAAAGGGTGGACGGTCATCATTTGTCATCATGCGTCTGTCTGGAAGCAATTATCTCATATACCACCAGAAAAAAGTTTTATAAAACTTGCCAAAAATCATCACTGGATTTACATTAACTCATTATGCCTGATAGAGCCCACACGTGACAATAAGGAATCATAGTTATAACAGGTTTGGGCCTACAGAGTGTGATGTGGTAAACAGACACATGAACAGCTTTCACTCACAAACAATCGGATGGAAAATCTCACAAAACCTCTCGAGACGAAACGTGAGTTTGGCTTAATAAATATCGCAGATGATGAAAAAGCGAGGATGAGACTATTTTTAATAGAGAAAAACAAAACAAAAAAGATGTTTCCAATTATTTAACTGGCACTGTTTTGTCTTTTTGATTATGATTGATCATATTCAACTGCCTGCAAGATCGTTCATCTCTAACCTCTATTCACATCAGTCCTTGGCCTGCTTTATAACAACTTTAAGTGCAACTATCTGGTTTATGATTTAATCTCCTGGAGTACACATTTAAAATGCAGATTTTGACTTTTTTTTAAAGCTATGCTTTCTGCCAGAAGCTTGCATACAGGTGTTTGAGACAACAATTCCTGCAACAAAACTGAAAAGTGTTTGTGACACCCATGATGATTTGGCAAAATATTTTAAATCAAATTTGTTGCACAATTTTTTTGAAGTTGTTCAAAACCTAAAGAAAACGTGAAAAATCTACTTTTTAGCCATTAAATGTATTGTGTTGTGTATATAAATCAGTCTCTCCCGGTGCTGCGTAGATATCTTTATATTCTGTTTGGGTTATAGTTTTCAGTCTGTTCAGTTTTTTTTTTTCTCCATTACGCCCTCTGAACAATAACGTCACAGTATTTGCTGTGGAACTACTAAACAAGATCGTAGACTTCCAGTTTACCAGAGCTTGTGAACATCACCACTGCTGCTCAACGCCTCTCTCAACTCCAGATCGACAGGGAGTCCAGATTCTCTCCAGGCGTTGGGTTCCAGAGTGTGTGTGTGGAGGTGAACCAAAGTATCTCTAGCTGGTATCACTCAGCCTCACACACAAGCTCTGGCTCCTGTCCATCCAGTGAGGTAATGTATCATGTACCTCCAGCCAATTTATGTTGCCAAGAATCCACCCACCCAGAGCCTGTCCCTCCCCTCGCCGGCTACCTGGCTTGCATTGCACCTGACCTTGATGACTCTCCCCCCACAGGTGGTGGATCCAAATGGAGAAAATACTTGAAAGAAAAAAACTAAATGAAAAAGAAAACTGGTGCAAGAAGAAGTTATAGTCAACACTCATACAGGACTTGGAAAACAGTGAGTCGAGGAAAAGAAATTCCCTTGGAAAACTTAGAAACATATAGACAGAGGAAAGCCTCCTCCTCCTCCTCCCCCGAGATGAAAATGAGGGATTTAGACATACAGAGGAGGGAAAGAAAAGGAAAAAAAAAAAGCGACACATGGACAGATGATGAGGAGGTGGAGGAGAGCTGATGAAGTCACTGGAGCGTGTTGAAAAGAGTGGTGAGAATATGACCCCTAACTGAGACACGATGTAGCGAGACAGCCTTGCCCTACATCACAAACGCTCGGCGCTGACGGGCGGCAGAGATACAGTGAAGGGCTGCTGTCAATCTGTCGTCTCTTTTTGTTGTCGCTGGTAAAGTCTGATTTCCAGGGTGAGATGGAACGTGCTCGACGATGACAGCTTCATGGCGCGCCCATTTTCCCACAAATAGTTAAGGCAGAATGATAACTTTATGTCTCCGAAAGGCAAAGGAGGACGATAAGGATTTTGCTGGTGTCTAAGTGTGTATGTGTGTGCCTGTGTGTTAACAAAATATCTCACAAAGCACTGGATAGATTTTAATGGAAGCTGCATTGAGTGTACATCTATAACTGAAGGTTTGGAGTCAATCCAATTCAACATGGCTGCCACAGCGAACTGACCTAAGAAAGCATAAAATAGGCTAAACTTTAGTCACTTCTACAGATATTATGCTAACATTTTGTGCGTTAGTACACACAGGCCAAATGATTCCCATTGTAAGGGATCTTTGCTTAAAGGTTTAGCACAAACTCTTGACATCAACTATGTTACTACCTACCATGGCCCAGTTCTGTTAATGCCATAACTGGCCCAGTTGTGGTTTGGTTTATGTGGTGCTCGCTCATTCTGGCAAACCAAACGGCCGCCTCTCTTTGTGGTATCTCGGTCTACTTTTAGTGCGTTTTGTGGGCCAGAGCTGGGCCAGAAAAGTGAACTGACATTAGCCAACACAAACATGGTTATAACACAATCAGTACAGATATTAGCCTAAAATGTGTGATGCTAGTAGCTTAGTGTAACCAGACGTCCCCCTTGGGGCTGCCTGTTCCTGGTTATAGCTGTCCCCCAAAATGTCCCCAATTTAGCATTTTATGAAAGAAAAAAAAGTTGCGGGTAGACTTATTACAAAGGCCAGGTAGAAAGATTCAGCTTTGTCATGCTTCACAGCTAGCTAACAGCAATGTCTCCACATATCAATGAAACTTGTAAGTGTTCCAGTTTCTTCATTTCAGCCTAACAAATAAGTAAGTTTTATCTCTGAGTTGTCAATGTCCCCAAATTTAATTTTGGAAACTGGTACATCTCAGCACTTCTGAACATAAGATGATCTTAGTCTAAACCTCTAATATGACAGGTGGTGGGCATTTATTTGAGGAACGTTAGGCCGATATTTAGCTACAGAAGAGAAACCTACAGCATGGATGCCAGTGGTGGAGAAAGTACTCAAACACTGTACTTAAGTAAAAGTACAGATAAACAGACAAATATGTACTCTAGTAAA
>JAUBOC010000077.1:15042966-15060136 GCA_032275365.1 Anablepsoides cearensis
CCCCCCCCCCCCCCCCCCCCCCCCCGAAAGGAAAATGCTGCTTCTGTGCACAGAACCGGCATTTTCATTACCTTTTTTTTTCATGCCACAAACTCCCACTTCGCCGCATGTATCCTCATGTACAAGTATAGAGATTTAACTGGGTGCACCATAATTATTTTATAAATATAAACTCCAGAGATAACAAGCCTCAGTAAGTTAAGTAGTGACATAAGTATTGAATTTAAGACACTGTTTTCAGAGAGATAAGGACTCTTTCCAATCCAACAACAGTTAGTGAATTCAGAACCACAAAGAGGATGAGTTAAATATGTTAAAACAGACCAAACCAAACTGATTCCAGCCACAATAGGTCGAAGCAGGCTTTTAAGTTTGGTCTAATATAGTTTTACAAATATCAACTGCCAAGTATTTCCCTCCACAAACCTGCAGCAAAAATCAGCTCCAAACTAGAAATCAGAAACGCAGCCGCAGCTCACGCGCAGACACGTCACTACCGGCGGTCAGGCCCAAACAAAGAGGTTTTCGCTCTCTTTTTGCTGCATCATCTCCTCTTTAGGGTGTCCAGCTGTGTGAGCATGTGCTCCCCAGTTTGTCTAAGAGCTGGTATACAGGCTGTGTTCATAAATCTGTCCAGCTGTAACCACCGTGATTTACACTTTCAGAGAAACCATAAACATCCGCGCTGAGCGGCCCGCTGCCCCCAGAAGACTGAATTAAGTGGCGAGTGTAGAACTTTGTGTGCGCTTTTTAATGTGTGTGTGTGAGTTTCCTCAAGGGCATTCCTCACTGGAGATGAGAGTCGAGTTTTGTAATTGGCCGAGGTTCTGAGAGGGGGTGATTAATCTACGGCGGTCCATTGGTTGTGACGGCGGAGGGGAGGTGTTAGTGCAGCTGGTCAGTTAGCTGCTGTCAGCTCTCTAATCTGGAACATTCTTCAATATTAGATGGAGGCTAATATCAGATGGAGCGGTCAAACTGGACCGCTGGAGTTTCTGTCCTGTCTCTCAATGTCTCTGTTGAATAATCGGCTCAACTCATCCATTAATTACAGAGGTAATTATTGAAATTATTCAGTGTTCACAATAGCTGCCCGAATATAAGGTTTGAACAAAATAGCAACAACTCTGCCTCTCCTCTTCACAAGATATTAGTCTTTCTAGCATGAAGGGCTGCAGGCGATACTCATTCTTTCAAGGAATGCTACTTTAAATCCTTCATGTTTTCAATTTGTATAAAAGAAAGCAGAGAAGCTTCAGAGAACAAGATGAGAAAATGAAAAGATACGACTTCAGAGAGAGAAAAAAAAACAGTACAAAAAGACGCCATATAAAGCAGAGAGGTGAGTCAATGAAAAAAGAAGTCAGAAACTCCCTCGAAGTGGGTTAGCGTCTCCTGAGAGGAGCACCGATTTGAGAGACGAGTGACCTTGTGTTCATCTGTCGGCCCCTTTGACTCCGCTGGAGGCCGGATCCTTCTCTGAAGGGAGGAAACACACACACGTCTGAGCGCACCAACCACGATGCCAGTCTTCTGAGGAGGACATATGTGTGCTCCCACAATCGCATTCCCACCTCCACACATGAAATAACTCGCAACTCAAAAAAAATATAAAATGTTTTCATGCAAAGACAGCAGTCTTTTAAATCAGCAAATGTGTCCCACAATGCACCATAAAGGCTTTTACTGTTTAGCCTGGCTGACATTCTTCTCCCCAAAGGCTCCGTTTCTGTTTTCAACTAGACAAGCCTGCCTTTTGCTTGTCATAATTCATACCATCTATCAAAATAAAATAGCCCATTCTTTGTTGTATGTGTATGCTGGATCGCAGAAATTTCATCTGTTTGATATTTGTGAGAAGATCGAGCGCTAAGGCTCAACACGTAAAGCGAGTCTGTGTTCCTCTGTAACACTCTTATCAAGATTTCACCTGCAGGGTTAAAACTCCAACCTTTTTTTTTAACAGAAAATGAACTTACTCTTAAAGTCAGGCATGAAAAATGGAGGTTGACATTCATTACTTTAAGGAAAACTAGACCCTTTCTTTAACATTTGTTGATTTAGTTGAGCACTTTCAAACATACAAAAGTGAATAAAGTGATTATGCTAAAGCAAAAAAAGAACTAAGGTTGGAACAAAATGACATTCAGGCAGTTAGAAGCTACTTATACAGCACATAATGTGACTCCAACGATGTCTGTATCTCACACAAAGACACACTGATGCAACACAATTATCCCCTGGCCACACATTGTAATCAGGTGGCCACGCATTCATTTATTTATTTGTTTTTAATGTAACCAGATGGGCGCCGTAAAATAGGATTTGTTTTTGATTTCTTTTTTCCACATATTTACGATCAGCAAATGTGCTGAATAAAAAAATAAATAAATCACAAATAAACAAATTCAATTACAAGACAGATTCTCTGTTCCTCATAAAACTGAAGACTGAGTGCCTGAGCCCAAAACTGTTCCATATATTTATAAGTGGAGTCTTATCAAATAGATATCTTGATGTTTTAATTAGTCATTGCAGATTGACTTGTAAAACCAAAATAAACAAAAACAAATCAATATACTGGCAGAAATGATGTTACAAAGAGATGAGAAATAAACTGTTAAAGCAGACTTCAACACTGGGGTGGACCCTGGTCCACAGAACTTGTCCTATAGTGTTTCTACGGAGGCCCGGTATGGACAAATCACTTACCAAACACTGGGAACAACTAGGCCAATTAATTACAACTCTAGTCTCAATTAACAAGCTCAAGAAGAGAATTGATGTATTGACCGAAGTACGTCCAACTCTGCTATAAAGTGGCAGCGTGGCTTGTTTCAGCTTGTTTGTGTGTTTCACCAGTGGAACTATTACCTTACAGATAAAGTAATAGTTCATTATCTGAGTGTGTTGGTCCCACTTGAGAAATCTATTTATTGCCCGCTGTAATGAGAGGCAGGCATTAATGTGATTCCCTGTGTTTGTTCTCATTCGTCTGTCAAGTTAGTAAAATATCTCACGAACCAGTGGACAGATTTCAAAGAAACTCCCAGAACGTAATCACTGGCTGTACGTCTAAAACTGACTAATGTTTGGAATCAGTCAGATTCAAAATGGCTACCGCAGCTAATTGAGCTTATAAACCAACAAGAGAAGGCAGTACTGCAGTCAGTTTTACAAGTA
This sequence comes from Anablepsoides cearensis, assembly GCA_032275365.1. Classification (NCBI taxonomy): domain Eukaryota; kingdom Metazoa; phylum Chordata; class Actinopteri; order Cyprinodontiformes; family Rivulidae; genus Anablepsoides; species Anablepsoides cearensis. Next base: position 15,046,150 of record JAUBOC010000077.1, read on the forward strand.
CTGGAGAGGTAATAGCTGACATACTCTGAGCACTAAAAGAACAAAGGAGATTATGGGCTCTTTCATGGAGAACATCAAGATTTAATTAAACTGGCCACAAGTTCCTCATTTTTCAAAATAAAATAACTTTAGTTAATTTTTTTGATATGAAAGACGGTGGGCACCATATATTATCTGAATGCTCAGCCTTTACTTTAATACAATATCAGTTATCTAACATGATGCACAGTTTTAAACCTGGTTCAAATTAAACTATGATAATGATTTTTGTCTTTAAACTTCATGTAAATATACTTAGCTGACAGGAAATATGTGTTTTGATTATTGTTTTGTTGTAACAGTTCTTGGCAATAAATCTTATACCACTGCAAAGCCTGTTAAATCCCCCTTTAAATGGTGCCACATTTGTAAGGAACATTTGTGGGATGAGCAGTAGAGCTCAGTATGTGGGTTTAACACATGAGAAATTATTCTTTTCCATTGCCAAGTAACTTATTTTGCTGTTGCTACTCAGACTTGTTTTGAGCTTCTGGTACCCCCAGGTGCTGCCAATCAGCTGCCAAGAAGCATAGTTACAACAAAGAACTAATCTAGCAAACATCATTTCCGTACTTTTTGTTCTAAACATATATACTGATTAGATGAGAAGAACTAGTTACAGTTAAGGTGACCTTGAGCAAGTTATCCAACCCTCCAAATGAAGCTGGAATGTTTATCTTTGCTCTTTAGACCCCTTAATAATTCCAAAGTATGTGTGCTGAACTGTCTTTGACTCAGGGAATTTTTGTGTCTCTTATTGTAGAACTAAAGTAACTAAATCATGTTCTGCCATGACTATGTTTTACTCTAAAGAATGTAAGATAAGACTCTGAGGCTGGACTTTTCTGTATAACTGCACACTGTTTTAGCAGGTTTAGAGCCCCATCATCAAACTGCCTTTACAGTGTTTTCATATTTGTCCTCTCCTCTTAAAAAGGTTTTCTACAAGCTGTTGCAAACATGTAAGTGAAACCCAGGCATCATCATTCATTCAGAATATGAAGGAGTAAACTTTAGATCTACAATACACTGGTTGTGTATGCATGTATGAATGAATAAATCATGAAGTCAGAAAAAAATATATTATTATACCAGTGGAGTGCAGAGGATGAGTTCAGTAGTCTAACAGCCAGAGGAAATAAGCTGATCTGAAGTCTGCTGGTGCAGCAACACATACGTCTGTACGCTTTGCCAGAGGGCAGCAGGGTGAACAGGCTGGGGCTGCTTTGTCCTTTAGCATCCTGTTGGCTCTGTGCAGACGCCTCACGTCACTTTTGCTGAGAGTGAGCTTCGGTCATACACGCTGCACACATCCCATACGCCAATTCATTATCTTTCCAGTTAGGATGGTGCTCGCCGTGCCCTGGGAGACAGAAAGATTAGGCTTCTGCCAGGAAAAAACGGAGACAAAAGATAACTATAGCAAGTTAGTATGCAGCAAAAGAAGCTGCAAGGAGAAATTAAATGGAGGAAAAACAGGAAACAAGCAACTCAATTCAAATATTCTCAAGTATAAACAACAATATAGTGCATTGTTTTAACTCTGGGTTCTGTGAAAAGGTATGAAAAAATAACATCTTACCTGTTAGATAGTTTCTTTGAAGAATCTCAGCTTGGAAAAATAGTTTCATTCTGACAGGACGGGTGCAAAACGTCTGAGCAAAGTCTGGACAAAAAAGGGTTGCTGCAGTCCAGTCTTAATGTATAAATATTATAAAATCTGACATTGCACAGTTTAATCCATTTCTATGCCAGTACATAAGGTCGCAGAATGTTTTAGCACTTCATGTGCAGCCTGGGGCACGTCTGGCAGGATATTTAAAATATTAATGCCAGAATAATCGTGTAATATTTAACTGATGGTGAAAAAACAGCAATCAATGAAACAGTTAGTGTTGTAACCTATTTTGTAAATGCTTTTAAATGTTCTTACACATTGATTGTATTCTATAAACCTTTACATTGCCTATAACTTGGCTTTACAAAAGTTAGGTATATGGAATTGCTGAGTTTTTTGCAAGCACGATCAACAACAGGAGTTAGCTGAAGCCATTATGAAGCAATCTGAGGCTAAACTGTGGGAGTAACAGTATAAGTGATTAGATGTAAATGTTTAGTGTTCACATGTATCCTTACGAAACTTTGTGACTGGAGTTGTATTAATTAGCATCAGTTCAGTTTGTTCTTGGCCTCGCTCAGACTAGCCATGAGCTCTACACTCATCAGTCTAAACTATCTATCTGAACAGTAGAACTGTTGATAGATATAACACATCACACACCATTTATTCTGTCTTTTGTGTTTTTGTTAACTGAACACACCTGATACCAGGATCTTGCTCTTCTTCCCAACATTTTGAATCCCTCCCAGTATTTTTATCCTCTTCCAGACCTCCTCCACTCTGCTTTCTCGAGGTGGATTTCCATCCCTTCCATTGTCCTCTTGAGCATTTGCCTTGTCAGTTTCAATCCCTGAAACCAATCTGCTGAGTGAGACGTGCTGAGGCTTCTTCTGTTATCCAGAGCGTTTATTTGGGGGTGGGGGGTGCGTGCATGTGCATGTGTGTGCATTGTGAGGCTGATGAAGGCAGAGGGAGAGACCAGAGGTGTCATCACCACGAGCCCCAGGGACCGGTTTTCCAGCCCTGGACTCCAGCAGGCACAGATGGCGTGTGATGGAAAAAGTCAAATGCCACTCATATCTGTTTCCATTAAACTAATTTTGACAAATGCTATGATGCTCAGAGAGGTAATTTTATGGCTTGGCTGTGGTGTGAGTGAAGTCTGGGCTTTGATGTTTCAGGCTGCTGGCTGTGGCTCTTCTGTGGTTTCTGTGGTCCTCCAACTTAAAGGAGCTCATGTATTTTACTGCTTTTGTTTTGATGAAGTTCGACACAGAAACTGGGCCAATTAACATGCCGGTTGCCAAAAGCTAAAATACCAGGGTCAGACTTGATCAAACAAGTTATGATAAGATGACAAAATGTTGAGTGTACAGCTCAGACTCCAGTCTCAGCAGGACTCATTATTGTGAAACAAATCTAAAGTGTTTTATCCTTTCTGTTTATGTCATTGCATTTTAATCATTTTGGCCTAAAAGTTATGGGGTAGATTATCAAATTTGCAGAAATATTTATGTCTGGCTTCCATCAGCCTTGTACTGTATTGTTTTCTTAAACAACACAAAAAAGCAAAGAAAGTTCAAAAAGAACAGAGGAAATGTCAGAAAAGTGAACAAGGAAAAAGCAGAAGGGTTTGAGTGTAGAATCGTTATTGCTGAATGAAGTAATAATTATTGGTGGTACATTTCCAATTCTACAATTTCAGCAAAAATGTTAATGCATTGTTTAATTTTGCTGCATTTTAGTCATTGTTCTCATTCAAATGAACACACTAAAGCAACTAATGAAGATCATCCAATAACAAAATAGCTATGTTTTTAACAAAATATTTCTTTCATTCATTCCTTTTTATCTGATTAAGAACAGCACAATGCACCTCTTGTTGCAACTCCAGTGCTGCTGACATTTAAACTCATTCTGCACACTATCTCTGGGACAAGACCATTGATACACTTAAAAGTCAATTTAATCTTACAGAAAACTTTAAAAAAATGATCAAAGCTTAAGGTTTTAAAGCAGACCGAGTTGCTCGGCTCCAGACAGATGCAGTATGAGAAATTAGACAGAATCATGTTATGCAGGTACAACTGAGCAGCTTTTCTACATGTTCTTATGAGATGAAACCAGTTTATGTTTGTCTTGATGGTTTTAGACACTTTCCTAATGTGAGCCTGAAAGTTAAGGTGAGAATCTGAAATGACACCCAGATAAACTCATCCACTTTTTGGATTTCCCTTTGATCACTCACAATTAAAAAGAATTTACAGTGCATTGTGAAACAGTTTTGTTGCTGTTCAGAGTAAGACTGAGACACTCCCACCATCTCCCTGTTCAGTAACTCTAATGCCTGTTGTGGAGTCTTTGCAGATAAATATTTAATAGCATCATCTGCATACATCTGACATATTTACAACTGTCCGGTAAATCATTGATGCATAAACAAAAAGGCAACGGACCTAAGATGGAACCCTGTGGAACTCTCATCATGCAGTTTTGAAAGCTGGATTTTATTCCATTAACTTTAACACACTGTTCTCTGTTTTTTTTTAAATATGAGCTAAACCCATTAATAGCTAACTGGAAAAAGTTATATTTACTAAGTTTATGTAGGATGTAGGATGCCTGTCATGATTCACCATATCAAAGGCTTTATTCAAATCTGGGAACACTGGACCAACTACCTTGATCTTTTAACATTGTAAGGTAAGAGGTGGCCAATTCTGTTGAATAACCAGAGTGAAACCCAAAGTGGACTGGACAAAAAAGCTGATTTTTTTTTTTTCTACGTAACTAATAAGCTGCTCAGCAATTGCTTTTTCAATCACTTTGGAAATTATTGGTAAAACAGTTATTGGTCTATAGTTACTAACTTGCTTTTGTTTTGAGTTGGAGAAATACAATTTAATTCTGACCAGACTGATGAGCTAATGGCTAGTTTGAAGAGTTAGTCTCATATGTTGTGGTAAATTCTCAATCATCTATGGTGAATCTAAATAGTTTAAAAAAGACAAAGACACTGGACTTTTGTCATGTAGCTGATGACAAGCTACTAAACTATTAATTTAAGGGTTTGGTCACACTGCAGAAATAACATTTTTTTTTTCATTAAGTAAGATCTTATTTGTTTTTAGGACTGACAAACTGGACATGGTACCAGACATCATGACCCAAATTAAAACAAACTTAGAAAACTACAGCGTAGGCGCTCAAAACTTCTTCTCTGCATTTGTGGAGCATCTTTAATTCCAGTTTTAGGTTTTTCTCCTTGAATCATTTTAAGATCTAAATGTGTAAAATCCTAATTTTAGCTACAGCTCAAACCACCTCCTATTAAGGTTTAATCACCATAAGCTGGCAGCCTGAACATGTCTTTCAAGTAGATTAAAGCAATATGTAACAATTATTGTCTTATTGATCAGGGCTGTATAAAGAAAAAACAATTAAAGTTAGGATTTTAATTATTTTTGTGTTGATTCTTATAATATTTAATGACAAATTAAAATATTAACCTATACCGCTGTAATCCTTGTTAGCTTAAGACCCAGTAAAAGGGTTTCATTTTTATTAAAATATGTCTTTTTCATTATGCATAATTAAAACAAAACATTTCTTTAAATGTAGTGAAGATTAAAAACTATAAAAAATAGAATTGATTAAAAATGCTAATGTTTAGTTTTTTTGCTTCATTCTGAATAATCTTTACATTCTTACATTGCAGCATCACACCACCCTTCCTTTTCTCTGTAAATCTCTCTCCACTTGTCCTAACTCCCATTCGTTCATCTTTACCTTTAACCTCCTGTTTCTGTCAACTGTGCCTCCCTTATTTTTTTTATTTCTCTACAATATTTTTCACTCAGTCTTTATGGTCTTTTATCACTTTTCCCCCCTTGTTTCCTACATCATCCATTTCTTTCTTTCTGCTCCATCCTTTTTTTTTCTCCCCCACCCTGTCTGACCCGGAGGGCCCCGTTTTACAGAAATCCAATCCTCTCACTTTTTTAAACCTGCTGTTCCATTCCGCTCCCATTTTGTCACACTGCAGTGCGCACACAATACCCGCTCCTCCCTCATTTCAGCTCTTTTCTCTGTCTCCACGGTCAAACACACTCAAACACACACACACACACCAACATAAACTTACACATGTCGACACATTTACAAACATTTGCACGACTACATTAACAGAGCCGAAGCAGTGACTGGTACAGAAAGAAGATGACTTAATTAATCCATCAATCAAACTGGAAGCTGTTGGTAAGAAATGAACACACACACACACACACTTACCTCCCATGTTGCTCTGTGGCCATCCATCACAGCTTCACTGACTCCATTCAACCTCGACTCGAACCAATCACACAGAGGTTAGGGACTGACTTGTGCATGTGTGTGTTTGAGGGAGGATCACCATCTGCTTGCTTTTCAGACCCATCGGCATTGTTTACTGTAGAAAAATTCTGACTGCTGATGTTAACGCATGGAGGACCAAACCAGCTCTGATACACACACACACTCATCCCAACACTGAAGCCTTCATAGTTCTCAGCTCCTACACGTACAGAACAAACTGAACCTGCAGTAAAAATGCCATCGCTACAGCAGAATGCAATAACTGCTACTACTAAACGTACAACAATAGTGATTTGTTTGATGTTTATTTTCAATAAATAAGGTCAACAGAGACCTTATATAGCAGAATAACTGTACAGCAAACATTCAGGCTGGAAGCACATCTATAAATAAGAATAACTGTAAAGTTTTACACTATTTTATCAAATATATAACATATGTAAAGTAGAGTTTTATCGGGCAGAAAGTGAGTTAAAGTGTCTCAAGGTTTTAGGCAGCCTTGAAAATGAATAATATTAGGATTATGATTTATTAAAAACACTGTTCCAGTTTGTCGTTAGATTATTCAGACAAAAAAAAAGGACTTTTTAGTGAAGTATTAATTCAAAGTCCCTTTTCTTCTTTTCTCGCACTTTGGTTCTTTCACTCGAACCGCATCATGCAAATTAGACTGATACGTAGATCATTGCATCTGAGAGCTTTTGGTCTCACTGCTGTTTGAGGAAGAGAGCAGCTCCGGTCTGGATCCACTGGCTGGAGTTGGCTCCACAGGGCAGGGAGACGTGTGTGACCACCTTCACCCTCTCTGAGCTGGTGTACAGCGGCAGCCAGATGTTCTCCTCTGATGCAGCGACGTTAGAAGCAGAGGTCTGGAACAACACACAGTATACATGTACCACACTGTATGTATTTACACACTAATAACCACAATGCGTGTATTAGTATAGATATAAAACAGTTTTAGATAAGAGATAATGAATAAAACAAGCCGACTTGTGTCACAGCTGGTAATTGTGCACAAATAGTGTTATTTTGGCTCGTTTGCATCAGGAGCTTTAAAGCTTTGCAAAGCTATAACTGAACTTGGATTACTGTATGCTGTTGCACAACAGTATGATTGAAGTTCTGGGGAACAGAGAGTGTCTTACCATCGTCTGGCAGAGGTGACATCATCATCATCAAACAGCCGCTTCATGTAGCTGTTTGATGATGATGGATTCAAACTCTGAACATGATGGAAACTCAGTATTACCTTGCTAGATATTTATATTTATGTGTTGTTCAAGAAAGTTGTTTTTTCATACCGACATATTATCATGAGATGATACCACAGTATCGAGTATTACAATTATTATCATAACTCTGGTTTTATTTGGCCTAACAACACAGTAAAAAAAATGCTGTCTTGTTTTGACACAAATCAAATCAGAGCCTCAGAGAAGCCATTTTCTTCTACCTACAGCGATTCAAACAGGTCATGTGACTAGGCTCCAGAGGGTTAATGCTGAGTAATACCACAACACTGTCATACCGCCCAAGGCACACTTAGTTTTCTTCTGTGAGGACGGCAGCTACAGTAACCAGAAGCTTGAATGGAAAGAGAGGATGCGCACGCAGGAGGGAATTTCAAAACATGCATCTGATATTGTTGTCTTGAATCAGTAGCTGCGTTTCCATTACAAATGTGCGCAAAACTTTGTCGATATTTTGTTAATGTCTAAAAAACACAGTTTCACAATTGAGGTTTCCATTAAGTAAGAAATGCTATTGAAATCACGCGTGAATACGATTGTTCTCGCGATATTCGCGTGGTGGATGTAAACAATCTAGCATGTTGCTACCACAACACTAGTGATCAGAGGAGACGTCAGCATCTTATCAAGGCTTTCGATTGACAAGCTTCTTATACTTGGGAGCGGATACATATGTGGCGTTTTTGGGAAATTGTAGTCGGTGAGTTTACAATTTTTTTTTACAACTTCGGCGATTTTACTAATACTTCCTGTTGTTTTTTTCTCTTCATGTCTTTTCGTCAGTAGAAACAGCCGGTTGTTGATCACATGACTCCCGTGATGCGAAAAAAGTGTTTACATTGCAGTTTTGCGAAATACATCAATTTCGATATGGCTGAAAAACCACCTCATTCTAGGGCAAAAACATTTTGTCGAAAAATGGAAGTTTTTTCGAAATGGACGTGTTTCCATTGAGCAAATTTATTTTCAAAATTCTAATTTGCACATTTTCATGGTCAATGGAAACACAGCTAATGAGGCAACAGTAAAACTGCAATGGAAACACTTTTTTCCATCACGGGAGTCACATGATCAAGAACCAGCTGTTTCTACTGGCGAAAAGACGATGACGAGAAAAAGACAACAGTCAGGAAGTAGTAGTAAAATCGCCGAAGTTGTAAAAGAAAGTAGTAAACTCACCGACTACAATTTCCCAAAAACATCACATACATATCCACTCCCAAGTATAAGAGGCTTGTCGCCTAAAAGCCTCAATAAGAAGCCGTCGTCTCCTTTGATCACTAGTGTTGTGGTAGCAACATGCTTGATTGTTTACATCCACTGCGTGAATATCGCGAGAACAAGCGTAGTCACGCGTGATTTTAATTGCATTTCTTTCTTAATGGAAACACAGCAATTGCAAAACTGTGTTTTTTCGACATTAACAAAATATCGACAATGGAAACGCAGCTAGTGACACGCACAACCAAAATCATTCTGGTTTAGGCAAGATACAGTAAGTGGTAATAAACTGAGCAGACATATACTTTTTTATTTTTATTCAAGATTGTATTGTCCTGTCAAACTTCAGTTGAAGAAACATGAAGCTCATATATGACCTTTATATTTTCTCAGCTCTGTCAATTTATTCTAAACATTTTTTGCTTTCTGGGCCAAAAAAAAAAAGCTAAAAATACATGTCATTATGGTTGCTATAAAATAAACAAAATGTCATTCACATAGAAATATATAAAAAAAATGTTTTACTTACAATATAAACAAAAACATGCAGTATTTAAGCGTACCTGTGTGACCCAAGCCATGTAGCACGGTGGGACAGCGGACACACTGGGAGAATCGTGCTGGTTCTCACTGAGATGGGTGCCATCGAAGCGACAGCCCTCCAACTGAAGACCTCCAACCTACACATTTCATTTAAAAAAAAACAAGAACTGATTCAGCAAGAAGCAAAGAGACCAAAAATAATTAGAAAGACTTTATTAAGAAAGTGAACTGTTGATTAAGGCAAGACAAGCTTGTTAATAATGTTAAATTAAATGTAGAATTTCATTTTTAATATGGTTATTATTAAGTATTTTAAGTGACCACAATGGTCTTAAGGTTATTAGATAAAGAAACACAGTGTTTATGTGAATTCAGTTCACCAACTCTGGGATTTTCCACAACACGTCAGACAATAAAAGGATCTCTGGCACCATGTCAGACATAAATACAGACAATTACTAAATCAATATGATCTGAGTAAAAAAAAAAAAAACAAGGAGTAAGTGAAAGGTAAATCTAAAAAAAGGCTTCATTGTGCATCTGTGTGTGTGTCTGTGTGTGTGTGTGTGTGTGAGGCAGCTCTTTGCTTTACAACAATTATCCTTTTCTTTCTCTGTCTGATGTCTGAGTGTTTCCTTTCCCTCCCTGCAGCTGCAGACTCGTTTTCAGCACCCACACCCTTCCTCTCTTATTGCACATTTTAACTAAGTGCATGCAAAGTCGTGCCAAGTTTTATTGGCATAACTAGAAGTAAAACTGTTGACTTAAAGTAATAAACTACAGGCGATACAATTATAGCACCCATAGGTCAGAGCGGGAATAACAATAGAGCTGCACTGCTTGAATGATTCTAGCCTTTTATTCTTAAATGCTCCTGACTGTCAAATGCATCAAAAAAAATCCCTTATGAGAGGACGTGGGGAAAATATGTCTCTAATTAAAATGCGAGGACACTGCTTTCTATTTTCTTCTCTGTTTTGACTCCTGCCTTCTTATCTGTCTCTGTAATCTACCCTTGTTGTCTTTCACTCAATTATTTTCCAATCATCACTCAGCTATTGTCTGGTTTGTTTACAGCGCCAGAGTTCTGCAGCTGGATGGGAGTGTTTGCTGTTTGCATACATGATCTGCAGCTTAATGTCGGCCTGCTGTGATTCTACCTTGACTTGTAGCTTGGCCTGAGCGATTGGACTCTTCCATGATGAGACAAATACCAAGCTATCCATCGAACAGCCCATAGACCTAGAACAAAGACAAGGGGGAAGAAAGATCTTAATACCTTTAGCATCCTGCTCTGTTGTGTTCACATAAACTTGCACACTTTCTTTGTTACCTGGCAGTTTCCTGTCGCAAAGCATTAAGGAAGGTATCCGGGTGGAAGAGCTCTGACAAATCGAGGATGTCGGAAAGAAGAGCTTGTCTTCCTGCACGTTCCACCCAACTCTGTGCACACAAACAACAGGCACAAGAACACACATACAGAGATAAACTGATTAATAGCATGGAATCTATTTACAACAACATACAATGAAAAGTTGATCTTAACACATTCCTTCTCACTGACTAGCAAAAAATACAGATTTGCTGTAATAATACTTGTGACTTGTTTGTTGGGCTTTGAATTGGAAGTACTACAAAATAATATTTATAATACATTTTAAATAGTCTTCTCGGCTTTAAATCATTGCATTAAGAAGCTAATAACTTTATAAATTTGATTACCTGCTAATAAACCCGCAATATAAACAGCTTCATTGTTGTACACAGTCCTAATAAAGCATGTTTTTACACGTGCAAAAACTCAAAGGATGAGATTTGCATAAAAAACATAAAAGGAGGATAAACATAAGGTAAATGTACTAAACTGTGCTGCTGTGTGTGTGTGTGTGTGTGTGTGTGTGTGTGTGTGTGTGTGTGCATCTGTTTGGCTGGAGATAGACCCCTGTGAGCCTTCTGCATTATGATGAACTGGGTCATCAGATTTGACATCTGCTTTGATTAGATAAGCAGCTTCCTTCTGTGTCACTGCAGAAACCATGTATTTTGGTTAACAGCATGTGTATCCCACAGTACAACCTTGGTTTGTGGGCTCGCCTCTATGTTTTCCAGCAATGCCGCAGAATTGCAGAAATCATTTTCACTTATCTTTTTTTTTTTTTTTTACATCCAAGCATCTTTCGATTAGGGCCTGGATGGCTGCAGTGGAAAGATCTGAGCCATGATAGTCAGCCCAGGATTGAGGTCTCGATCTATTCCGGGCCCTGTTTTGCATCTCTTATTTTTTCTTTCTTTTTCTTTATTTATTTAATAACCGCTAATCAGCTCTCTAAATCACCACTGAATTTATGTGATTTGACGCTCCGTTGAAAGAAAGTGCTGACAAAGGCAGAGCGGGCAAACATCAGATCTAATCTTTATTATAAATGGATTCTTTGTTTTAGCATCACATGGACTTTAGTGACAATTTAAGCATGAGCAATATATAAGTTCAAGCTCATTTTCTGATTCGCACAAGTTTGCAAACTTTTGCAGAGTTGCATGCAAAAGGTTTTTGGATGATTGTAACAGAGCAACAATGCACATTTAGATTTATGAGATTTATATTATTGTCAAGGTTGCCTTATGCATTTAGGTTCAGTTTTTTGCAGCTGGCTCTTCATTCTTCAGCAGCAGCTCTGGATGGCTCCACCTTCATTAGAATGATTAGCTAACAGAATCCAGACAGGCTGCTAACACAGTTATCACTCAGCACTGATGAGCACGAGGAGACAGTGAAGGACACAGCAGCCTCTAGACAGACATACATGAAGACAGATAGAGAACAGGTAGACAGGGTGACTAGAAGAAAGGGGCCAAAAAAAAAGAAGAAAAAAGTGAGACGTGTCAGGCAGACACATGCAAACAGATGGGCAGGCAGGACAGCCGACAGAGAGACCGAGGCACTACAGTTTGCACTCACACTTCCACTGGAATAATGGAAATGCATCCACACAGAAATGAATTATTTCTGAAAGTCTGAGCGTATGTGTGAGTTCTAGTCTGCCAGAACATATTGAGGTAGGCGTGCAGTCAGACACAGTTGAGAGGAGATAGAAGAGAGAAGTTTCCGCCAAAACTCCTATTTTCTGGCAACAACCGAGGAATCATACTTCCACGAAGCTCCTGCATTCATTTCACGCAAAAAACAAAATGACAGCGATGTCTGATCTCTTTATAAGTTAGGACTTTGCTCAGCTGAAGAACTCTTGTAATCACGTTTTCAAGTCATATTCATATAGTTTTTCCATAAAGACTTGAATGTTATTTTCATTATTTGTGTACTTTTTCAGTAATGTTTTCATGTGTAGCTCTGTGCATGATTTCAAGGGTCACATGGTCTGTGTAATAACAACTGAGGTCACATCAACCATGACAGAGTTACTCTTGTAGCACATCTCAGTCCCAGATGAATTAATAAAAATGGTTTGTTCAGTTGGTAGAGCTGAGGCCTCTCAGCAAGAAGGTCGCAGGTTCAAATCCCGGCCTGGGGACCTTTCTGGGTAGAGTTTGCATGTTCTCTCCGTGCATAGTGGGTTCTCTCCAGGTACTCCGGCTTCCTCCCACAGACCAAAAACATGACTGTTAGGTTAATTGATAACTCCCTAGGTGTGAGTGAGAGAGTGAATGGTTGTTTGTCTCTATGTGTGTTCCTGTGATGGACTTGTGACCTGTCCAGGGTGTACCCCGCCCCTCGCACTGTGACTGCTGGATATGTGCACCAGTGACCTACACGACCCTGAAAGGAATAAGCGTGTACAGAAAATGGATAGATGGATGGATGCATGGGTTTGTTCCATCCATCCATTCGGGGTTGGGTCGCAGGGGCAGCAGCCTTAACGCCCTGTGACACTAGCTGCGTTTACATTGACCATGAAAATGCGCAAATTAGAATTTTGAAAATAAATTTGCTCAATGGAAACACGTCAATTTCGAAAAAACTTCTGTTTTTTGGCAAAATGTTTTTGCGCTAGGATGAGGTGGTTTTTCAGCCGTATCAAAATTGGTGTATTTCGCAAAACTGGAAACACTTTTTTCGCATCACGGGAGTCACGTGATCAAGAACCGGCTGTTTCTACTAGCGAAAAGACGATGAAGAGAAAAAGACAACAGGAAGTAGTAGTCAAATCGCAAAGTTGCAAAAGAAAGTTGTAAACTCACCGACTACAGTTTCCCAAAAACGCCACATATATACGCTCCCAAGTATCAGGGGCTTGTCTCTCGAAAGCCTCGATAAGACGCCAACGTCTCCTCTGATCACTAGTGTTGTGGTAGCAACATGCTTGTCCACCACGTGAATATCGCTAGAACAAGCGTATTCACGCGTGATTTCAATAGCATTTCTTTCTTAATGGAAACTGTGTTTTTTGGACATTAACAAAATATCAATAAAGTTTTGCGCACATTTGTAATGGAAATGCAGGTACTATGTTTTTGACAACTTGTGAAAGTTTTAAAGACCTTTGCAATGGTGATGGAATTAAAAAGAATCAACTGGAAGCTTCTTTAAGGTGTGTACATAGTGTAATGCTAACAAATTGATCAAATATATAACTTGTATTGGTAATTTAGATGCAAAAAAAAGTTTGATTTAGGTAACATTGTACAATCCAGTCATTTTTTTATGCCTGGAATATTTTTACTTAAAGGGGCTACATCATGTAAAATGAACTTTTTTGAGTTTTATTTAATGTTATAATGTTATCATCTCATCAAAAACATGCCCAGAGTCTTACTTTGACTCATTCATGCATGTTTTAGGAATCCTGTAATGTCCTGAGGCAGCTAGGCAGGAGAGCAAAAATAAATAAAGAAAGAAAATGTATCAAAAGTTATCTGTTACCTGAATGTATGCTTGTGTGTTTGTATTTAGCTTTATATTAACATGCTTTACTGAGAAAGTATAATTTATTATTTTATG
>JAUBOC010000077.1:15200673-15215773 GCA_032275365.1 Anablepsoides cearensis
TTATTATTATTATTATTATTATTATTATTATTATTATTATTATTATTATTATTATTATTATTATTATTAATGTATTTTATTAAAAGGTGAAAAATGGATGATAATGTAATATCCTGATCTATGCCTTTGTATGTTGTGTTGACAAAACATTTCATGAACCATTGAATAAATGTGGAAGACTAGTATAATAGGAGCCTAAGTACCAGTGTTTTCCATTGAACAGACTGTTAGCTCCATCACAATATTCCTGTCAGTGTGGTACTCTTGATCACATTTTTTGACACTGAGGCCCTGTTTACACGCTATTTTGAACAAAACCAGTATTTTTGCTGCTTTTCAGCCATTTTTGTATTTAAAAACAGTGGCCAGTCAATCAACACTGGAAAAACACTAACACTTTTAGAGTACAATCATGTGTAACCTAGAATTTAGATTATAATATTTGCATTCAGCTTCTAAGAAGGCGAGGTGTGCAGAGATCACACAAATCTTTGTTAGGACTTAGAGAAATGCACAAACCTGTGCACCATGTGACAATTGGACCCAAGTAGGAGCTAACTGTTTTAATTGCCTGAAGCACACAGCCTGTGATTCAGTTCTTTAGATGGCCAGATCCAGCATTTCAATCCCATCCTTTACTCTTTTCACTTGTCCTCTCGTTAACTCTGAACCTTCTCCAACTAGCCCTTTTCTTCCTCCCATTTTCCCTCCTAACTAGCTCTGTAATTCCTTGGCTTTGGGGAGTTTTAGCCCATTCAGCCTCCCCTGTGAAACCAGCTAAGTAATTCATCTCCAGACAAATTGCCAATCAGCTGAGGACAAAGAGATGAAGAGAAAAGAAACTGGTTCTCAATAGTGCTGATCGCTGTTTCACTAAACGCTGAGTTGGGGTGGGAGAGGTAGAGAATGAGAGCTTGGGGGGAAGGAGGAGAGAGCTTCAACCGTGTGTGTGTCTGTGTGTGTGTGTTTGTCCGTGCGTCCGTGGTGTGGGTTAATTTTTGGCTTGTAGGGGTCTTTGTGTGTATCAGTAGGGATATCTGCATGTATGTGTGTGTGAGTCCATTAAGATGGTGTGTGTCCCCGCCACCCCCTCCTGCCAGGGATCACCGGGCTCTCTATGCAGAGGTTAACGACCTTGTCGTCCAATCACATTCTCCTGCCAGGGCCCCGTCGCTAACAGCAACAGGTGGTCTGGCCAATTGGTGTCCTGCAGAGCGGAAAAGTATAAGGAGATAGAGATGGGAGGATGACAGATGAAGGAACAGGAGGAAGGCTAAAAATAATTGTGAGACTTCATTTACCCCCAAGTAATTTACTCTTTTCTAGGTTCCTAAACTCTCACTGTGAAGCACATTTGTTGGGCTTATTAAGTAAACCCACCACTCAACATGTCTTTCTTTGATAACTCACCTTATTAAAGAAATTTAGCTACAGCTTTTTGTAATGTAATACCTATTCATTAAACAAAAAATATGAAGCTTCTTTGCCTAATTTATGCCAAACATCTTGTAGATTAGGCTTAGCATGAGTCATCATCTTGGGCACTGAACTCATAAAACATGCCAACACTGCAACCAAAGCTTAAAAAAAGCTTTCCAAGTTTGCAATCATACAACCTTAAACGTTTGGTAGTATGAAACACAGCTGGCTCACATCTTGTCTCATTGTGCCAGAATACAGTCAGCAGCAGCTCCTAATCATTGCCTGGCTCCGCTGACTACCTGTGGAGCAACTTTATCCCCAATTATAACCATGTTGAGCTGTCATATGACTCAGTGACTCCGTGTCATCTCCAGTAACACAGACAGGACAAATTAACCCCACAAAGTCAGAAAAAAAAATCTTTGTTTCATGAAACTCTAATGTTAAATCATATACCTGTGTAAACAAAAGAATCAATCTTATCATGCTAGTATTGATCCAATACCAGTACTCATCTTGATGTCAATAGTATTGACTTTTAGATCAATATGCTAATCAAACATCAACTCAATCTCCAGTCCAGATTGTTTCATTTATTATTGGATACAAATATCTGAACTAATTTTACAATTTTACATTCATTCATTAGAACACGCCAAAAAGGCCACAACATCCTGCAGAAACTTTGCCAGGCCTGTGTGTGACATTGTAACACACAACAATTCATGGAGCACGTGCATAAAGCTTAGATTAGTTGAAACTATAAGCAAAACAATAAGAAAACACAATTATGAATGAAATTATTATGTTTCTATCCATCATTTATTCTTGTTGATCAACTGGCAACAGAGTCAGTTTGTTCTTAAAGCTACTAAAAAATGCAAACATTTACGCAAGTGAGAAAATTACGGGCGAAGACAATAGAGCGACTGAACACAGTGAACATCACAGACAGGAAGAAAATCTAAGAATGCATGTGGGGGGAAAAAAAGGAAAGGGTGGAGCAGCGACAAGTTTAATAGTCTGATAGTTAATCATCAGTGATTTCTTCCTTTCCTTCTTTCTCTTCTGCTCCTTCCTACGTTTTCTGCCTCTCTCTCTCTCTTTAGCCACTAATTAAGCAGCAACCGGCTGAGAAAAAAGAAGGGGGGGGGGGATAAAAGAGGAAGGAGAAAAGCAGCATTAGTTTAGGCTGAGTGCCCTTGTCTTGTTAGACAGAGTGGGACTCAGCTCCGGCATCTGTTCGATCATTAACTCACTCAGCCAGACGGGGCTATAAAAGCTGTCACCCCCCCTCCCTCCTGCCTTCTTGTGTGCTCCTCCACAGTTATTGAGCTCTGTCATAGGTATCGACCCTCGCCTCCTATTTGTTTTTCCTACAAACCCGTTCGTCTTGTCCTTCTTTGTTAAGCCTGAGGTATACAGAGCAACTTCTCACTTTTCACACACATAAAAAGCACAAAGACAGACCTGCTTCTACACAAGCTAAAGAAAGCTATAGGAGAAGCAGAGTAAAGTTATCACTTTGTGTCATTGTGTTCAGTACAACAGACTGTCAAAAGGAGATTAGGTTATGTGATTTATTACACGCAAAGTTACTAATTCGCACAGTATTTTCTCACTACTGTAGCCGTGTGAACTGGGTAAAGCAGACGAGGTGGAAAGTTGCAGAAGAGAAACTAAAGTGAAAGGAGACAGGGAAAAGAACATAAAAATGGTTTAAAAATGCAGAAAGAACGCAAGACAGGGAGAGACGAAGAAACAGACAGAAGAGTTTGGGCAAGTTTCCCAAATGTGATTAATGCTCCTTTCAAACCAACACAGTGATGCAGATTAAACATGTGTCAGGGGAATATCTAAGATTAGGAAACCAGGCAGACCAGGAGCCCCTGCTCTCACTATTATATTACTCTTAAATGTGTGTGTGTGTGTGGGGGGGGGGGGGTGACACAATGCACTATGAACAGAAGTAGCATGCATTTCTAACAATGCAACACATCAAGTTGTGAGCCTTTTTATAAATATAACAGGTTTGGTTCTTTGGTTCTACACTGTGTGGTGTACAGTCACACTGCAAGTACAACACACCACACGTGAAGCAGATTTCACTCGTGAACGTTCAGATACGCGATGGGAAATCTCGCGGGACCGCTCAAGATTAAACGTGACTTCAGAGTAAATAATCAGACGAGAAAGAGGCAATGGCAATAGTTTGTAGGCTATTTTTAACAGAGAAACAAAACAAAACGATGTCTCTATACGACATCCACCAAATTTTCTGGTGCTCCATGGCGGTTGTTTCGTTGTCTTCATTTTGGATTCGCCTCCGTGTTTCCATCCTCACTTTCTGACTGGTTGCACGTCACATTCAACAAGCTGTGAGCTCGTTGGTCTTCAGGGAACACCACACACGCTGGGATGTCTGGTCAAGACAATCCAACAAATTGAGTAGCCTCGACTTGAGATCGGAGCAGTCCTGATATCCTTTCAAGTCGACTAGATCACTCTTAACACACCACACACAGCAGGAATGTCTCTTTAGGTTATCTTTAGAGACTTCATGATAATCAGAGCATCCTTAAGATTGTTTGAAGAGCAAAAATCAGACCCAAAATTGGCACAATTGGTTGAAGGCAACTAAACTTCCTTGTTTCTTGAAGATGATTAATCTCTTTAGTTTTAAAGCTAAGGTTTGAACTTATTGTAGTTAATTGTTGACTTTAGGCTTGAGTATTTGTTGGCTGCATTGCTCTAACCCTGCAGAGTAATGTAGATAGACCAGAGTAGGGCACTGAGAAAGGTCATTGGTACAAACCCATTAGCCCATTTCACAAAACAAGCCAGGTCTGAGAGGCCTTCTGTTTTCTTTGGTGTAATTTAGGATAAGACTGAGGTGGCATTGGGTTGTTGAAGTCAACCTGCTTATGTTTCACATTGGAGCCACCAGGAGATGTAGTCCAAGAGTTGAAATGACCACTATGTAGCACCAGCATTGCATCTCTATAGTGTGTTATAATGACAGAATAGTGACCACATGGCTATAGGAGTTAAGATTGGAGATGCTCGACACATTTTATATTTAGTGTTCCCCCTTAATGTTGCTTACTTATAAACCAAGCCTCCATTGGTTCTGCAACGCTCCATCACATCATCATTTAGTGCATTTTTCAATGCATTGTACTTCAGTCTTAACCAAAAACAGAATAAAGCTGAACGACCAACAAAAGCACATCTACACAATCAACAACTAAGATTATTTATAAGTATACTATCTTGGCAGGTCTTGTTGCAAAGGTATTTAGGTCAGTGGAAGAAAAGATTGTTGCAAGTATGTAATTTTAACAAATTATATATAACGGTGAAATCGTTTTGTAACAGATTCTTATCACCGCTATTTGATTTTAGATGAGGGAAGAAATGTTTGCAATCATTTCTAAAATCCTCAGGAAGCATTCTTCTTAAATTTGAGCAGTGACTGATAAGATCTGAACTCCTTTTTTTTCTGATTTATTATTTCTTGTCTGTTTGAAACCATTCATGCATCAAACAATGAAGATAAATATATGTTTTCCAGAAGATCCAACTATATATGTTCTGACCACACATCAAAAGTACTGGTTGTCATACTCTTCTCTATCTTTACTATTCCTCCCAGTTACACTTCTTTAAAATAATACTGAGTCAAGACCTTAAAAGGACATTTAGTCAGTTTGGTAATCTATTTTTGTCTTCTTGTTTTAGCAGCCGTGGCCAAGATTACATATTACCACGAGCACAAACACACTTAGAAAAATGCCACACACACTCACACATATACACTATCTACTTAAGCTTAGATCTCTTTTTCTTTTTCCACAAAATATTTAAACATTTCTTTCCCAGTGTGAATCAGAACCAAATAATAGAACCAACAGCGAGTGAGTGTGAATGTACTTTTATGACATGTACCTGATTATCTCAAACCATTTCATTAAAATGTCTGTATTTTGGATGAAAACCATATGCCAGATGTTTGAAGTGTGCCCAACTTTTGAAAATAATTACACACTTCCCCCTTTTCCCCACATTTAGTACAAATTGTGAAGTTTATTACCCAGGTTTATGATGGAAAAGTGTGACAGAAGGGGATGAAACTAGAAGGTTTTTTTTTTCCTCAGACTTTGTCCAATCAGGAGACAGGAAGTCAAACCCTTCCGGTCAAACACACCAATGTGGACGAACACACAGCCAGCAGAAAAATAGGCAGAGCTGAAGGAGTGCGATTTTTAAAAAATTGTACTCAAGTCCTATGTGCCAAGAATGCACGAACACCTGTAAACCGCATTCCTGCACAATTTCATTCACATATTCTCCATAAAAAATACAAACAATAAGCAACATAAATGGCCATTCTTTAGCTTTGGTTCTAAGTCTTTAATAGGCAAACACGTGCTCATAAAAACTGTGCGTGCTTGGTTTTGGTGTCCATTTGTATGTGTGTGCATGTGTGTGTGTGTGAGTGCATGTTGGGGGAAATGAGCTAATTTGTCAGTGTATCCTGACCATGTTCGCATGTGCTGCTGACGCTGCTTTAATGAGGAACACATTTCAGCTGGTATTACTTCCACATGCTGTGGCAAAGCCAATGGGGTGGGCCTCCAAAAAGACACAATTCACCCGCATGCTCACGCTGGACTTTTTCATCATTTGTTAATCACACTTATTTTCTTTTGTAATAAATCCTGTGACTGTAATGTCGGTAATTGGGAAGTTACCGCTTAAAATGACATGACAGTGGAATTTGGAATCTGACGCTTTTATCATGATGAAGATGGTTTACATTTACAGTTTGTTTATAGTCACTCCTCACACCACCTTAATCTGCAGAGAAGACCACCAGCCTGTCTCTCAACAGCAGAACCCTCTGCTCTTCCCTGAGGTCCAGCTTGAAGTAAATTTAACTTATAAAGGTCAGCTAAGTTATTTTAGGATGACAGTAATCTAATTTGGTCAAACAGGGAACTCTCTATTAAGTAGCATGGCTACAGTTTGAATTGGGCGTAAGAGCTTTAAAGTGAACTGCATCTTTTGAGGGGAGGTTCTGTGGAAAGGTTATGAACAATAACTATCACACCTGTTGAAGATAGCTTTGTAAACAACTCCAGTTTGGAGAAAATATCATTAAGACTTGACTGACAAGTTAACAGTTAGCTCATAAAGGGCCAAGACCAACAAGCTCAAAATTTCATTGTGCTTTATGCTGGAAATGCTACAGCTAACAACAGCTAGCTGTAGCATTTCCTGTGTACCCTGGGGCACATCTAGAAGAAATATTTTTGCTGAAATAAAAACCTAAGAAGAAAATGTTTATAAATAGTGTTTGCACGAGTTAATATTTTGTGACGGAATTTGGTTAGAAATGACAGGACCTGACCTAGTGCAGACATTAGCTTGTCGAATCATTCAGAAATTAACTATGGATGGATACAAACAATGATCTGGTCAGGAAAATGGCTGTACTGTCAGCAGCAGCATCTGATCAATATGTGATCCATAATGTGATGTAAATGTAACATTTTCTACATATAGGTAAAATTAATTACTGCAATAAAATAACTGTTTTTGTCACTTTTACGGTGGATTGCATCAACTCTGTTACATTACAGAAGGGAAGCTTTACCAAAGTGAAACATAAATCTGTGGATCTGTGTTTGATTACTCTGGCTGGAATTCTCAAAGACCAGGATGTGTCAAAAATCTGAATTTTGGAACTGAAAGTGAAAGTAGTCAAACTGAATTTTTAATAAACCAAAATACAGTTTCAAAGCAAATTAATTCAAATTTAAAACTTTGAATTCAGTTTCAAATCATTAAATTCCATTTCAATTTAGTAAAATTAATTTTCAAACCAATGCATTTGATTTTAAATTATGCACATACGATTCAATCTGAATAATTCAAATTCAATTCCTGCTGGCACAAGATTTATCCCATATTACACCTTCAGTCAATCAAAAATTAAGATAAATGTGTTTAAGTGCTGAACATAAAACCTGATCTACTAGTGAAAAACATTTAATCACCATGTTAAGGGGATACTAATACGTTACTGACTCAAAACAGGCTGAAAACATAAATACAACCTTCAAGTAAAAATACTTATATACACCAAAAATACACACATTTTTACAGTTTAGGAGTAGGAACTGAAATCTGTAATTCTGAGACAGAGAGTGGAACAATCCTGCATTATAGATCACGTACTTGTCTTCTGACAACTTAATGTTCATAAACATAAAAGTGAAGGTCAGCAGTCGTCCAAACCCATAAATGTGTGTCGTCTTGGTGTTGAGGTTTTGGAGTTCATTCGGTGTGTGATTTCATTTGACAAATGATAACGAGCATTTAGTCTGACACACGCATGATGGATAAATGGAATGTGATGAAAAATCTGCCGCCGTCGAAAATAAAAGGCAGAGGAAAGCATGAAGGAACTGGAAAGATACCCAAGGTTAAAAAAATAGAAGGGGAATTTTTTTTGGAAGAAAACTGAGAAAGTGGAAAATGAATGGAAAACAAATGACAGAGAGAGAAGGAATGAAGAAAAACAGAAAACCTGAGAGGGATCGAGTGAGTCAGACTTTTTGTGTTGTTGTTGAGAAAATGCAGACTATTGCATGGGCCCTGAGACATGTGAAGTAATGCAGTCCTCCACGCGTCCAGCCGGCTCTCTTTCCTTTCAGAGAAGCTGTTAAAATAGTCCAAGGAAGAAAGAAAGTAGAGAGATAAATAGAGGCGAGGGTAAGATGAACAGAAAGATTTGAAGTACCTGCTTGAATTCCTGGAAAGAAGACAAGCAATGAATCAAATGTTGTACAGAGGAAAGTAGAAAGCTAAATAAGGTAGAAGAGAAAACTGAAAATATTGTGAAGAGGAAAAGGACACCGAGAGAGGGAGAAGGGGAGGAGGAAAATTAAGGAAAGAGGAGCTGCTGATTGATGAGGGGCCCAAACAATGACCCCCAAATTACTTCAGAGCCTGAGAACCAGTCCTGGACCTACGTGTGTGTAGGTGTGCCTAGCTAACATATAGCACACAATCGTTATTCACAAACCTTCAATGAAACTCATTTCACACAGTAACTATTAAACCAAAAACACCTACAGGAACAGCAGGTATATTTGTTAAATGGGTTTGTAAGGAATACACATTAGCAGCATCTTAGGTGTAGTAGACAGAGGTCAGAGCCTGTTCACTTTGGAAAGATTATGGAGAACTACAATAGGAGTTAGGCTGAGAGAATTCCCACCAACAACTATAAAACAAAACAAACAGTTTTTGGTATAATGATGTGTTGGATTTTCTCTTTATAGCTTTTACATACACTACCGGTCAGAAGTTTGGGCACACGTTCTCATTCTGATTCTTTAATGTTTTTCCTACATTGTGTGTTGGTACCGAGGTCGTTCAGACTAAGGAACACATAAGGAGCCATGTTGTGTTAAACAAACCAGAACCTGTTTTGGATTTTAAATTGCTCAAAGTGGGCACCTTTTGCTTGTAATACAGTTGTACACACTTTTTCTATTCTCCCAGTCAGCTTCATGAGGTTCTGTAATCACCTGGATTAGTTTTCCAACAGTCTTGAAGGCGTTCCAAGAAAAACCAAGATGGCTGTGAGGGGTGCCTGCTTTGAGTTTGGGGTATGTTTTTGTTTGTTTAGCACTTTTGGGTTTCTTTTCATGTGTTCCTTCATTCACAGTCTGGTTGACTTTGATGTTGATGTACATTGTAGACAAAAGAGGAAAATAATTGAATGAGAGGGTGTGTCCAACATTTTGACTGCATTGTCAATTTTCAGTTAAATTGTGTTGTTTTTTTGATTCCAAAAGCCAAAAACCAAAGCTGAATTTTGTCTTATTACACAATGCAAACATGCTGGTAAGTTACTGATTACCCTGAGCACATACTGTAACATTCAAAAGCAGAGGTGTATAATAATTAAGAACATTTACTTTGAGAATTTGTAATTTTAATCATAAATTTTACTTTTATTTTGGTATTCAAAATATAAAAATGATAATTCTTTACTTTAAAAATAAACACCAAGTTGACCAAAACTTACCATGAAATGACTTCTTTATGCACTCTAAAAAAATGCAACGTTTAATTTATGTAACCAAGTGTTAACTGGTTCCACTAAACCAAGCTGAGTATTCAACTTGGTTTAGTGGAACCAGTTTGGTTAAGTAAATTCAGCACTTTTCTTAGAGTGTGTAAAAGTATTTATATTTTTACTTTTCCAATTATTGTAAGCAGTTCTAGGACTTATATTTAGGTACTTTTTTATTTTTACCAACGTTATTTTCTTTTAAGGCGTTTTTACTTTTTCTTAGTTATTTCTTTCAAGTGCTTTTTATACCTTTGTTAAAAAAGTTGATTGAGCTGAAAGTTTGGATGTTTTAATGTTTAAAACAGGAAGGGAAATTCTAAACGGATGTTATGTGTGGTTTTTTTTTGTAAAATCAGCAATAAAATAATAAATAAATAAATGAATAAATAAATAAATAAATAAATAAATGAATAAATGAATGAATGAATAAATAAATAAATAAATAAATAAATAAATAAATAAATAAATAAATAAATAAATAAATAGCGTCAGACATTTGTGCTTTGGTTTTGTGCCATGCACAGATCGTTTTTGCATCTCATTTCAACTCATCGCGACCTCTTAGTGTGACAAACATGTGCAGGCAGTCAGATACAGAAGCAACCAAAAAAATTTGTAGCCAAATGAAGACCAGATGAAGCGGCTATGAGAAACAGCAGAAACATATGTTCAAACTTATAAAGATATACACAAAACTGAAGCCTGGACGTGTGCTTCAGTCTAAAACCTTGAACTAGAGCGTTGTTTTTCTTTATATTTCCTATAATCCACAGTTTTTGTTCAGGCACACTAACAGGCACAGCAGGAACCACACCACTGCTCATTCACGCGCCTGTTAACTAAAGAAATCTGCAAACTTGCAGCAAACATTTTTCCAGCGCACTTTTAGGTTTTTCCACTGCTGCTTTTAAAAGAAATACAAAGTGTTGCAGATATTCAGGACAATGTTTCTGAATGCAAACTAAAAAAAATACCAGATTAATGGTTTTCAGCTGGTTATTATACCCCCACAACAACCAAAAATAAAAAGTTTACAGTGGGTTATAGATGTTTTATTTTATACAGTCAAACAAAAATATTAGTATTAAATTAGTATAGTTTTGTAAATTATGTTTTCTTTGAATATATTTTGGGGATAAAAGGGGCAGACATTATAAGATTTATTCTTCTTCTGCTACCTTTCATTTTATTTTTTGATTTTTTGATTTGTGTATTTTCTTGTTTCTATTGTATATTGTTATTTTGTTTTTAATGAAATTAATACATTTTTTGAATTGAAAGAAAATAAATTTCAACTGATAAAAAAAATTTAATAAAAACTAAACATACAAAATCTGTAAAAACATTCAATAATATCTACAAAAATAAACAAGTAAAAAAAAAGAAGATCTGTACTAAAATGATATCATAATGAAAGAGCACTCAGGTGGAAACAGAGACTACGTGTCCCTGTGTGTGTGTATACGTGTGTGTGTTTGCATGCGCGTGCACTTTTGTCTGTAACTGATACGGGGAAGTTTAGCCTCAAGCACAGTGTGACCTCACTGCTTTCCTGATTTCTCAGCATTCACAGTTTTACACAAGTGTGGATCAGGTTAACACTGAAGGCCTAAGGGCATGCACACACACACACACACACACACACACACACACACACACACACACACACACACACACACACACACACACACACACACATAAAAATACACACACACACACGTAATCTTCAACCTCACATCTTTCAGCTGCTTTAGAAAGCCATTTTCCTGAACCCCAGACAAACCACAGACTAATTTGGGAATACATGTCTGTGGCTGTTGACACATAAATACACACACACACTTCTAGAGCTTAAAAAAAAAAAAAAACACGTGCAAGCGTTCTTGCTGCAAAAACACATAATACCATGGCCAGACTGATAACATCTTAAAACAGCTATTCTTTGTGGTCTGTGGTGTTGGGATAAGTGCTGAGAAGCAGCAACTTTTACCTAAAACAAACTTTAGACCATGAGCACAACTTACAGGATGATGAGGAATAACCAAGAAAAAAAAGAGAATGGCGTCTCTAACGCTGGAAGACTGAACTTATCTTAAAATCTGTGAGAATTTGAGTCTGAGTCATTCACAAATGATACAATTGTTCTATTAATATGGCTACACAATAGCTACTTAGTCACAAATCAGATAATTTCATGTTTAACACAAGCCTAGACTTTAGACTTCTCTCTGCCATATTCATGCAAAATGAATCATCATAAAGTCTTTGTCCCATTTTAGCACTTTTCAAACTCTTCTTTTTAAAAGGCAGGACGGATGTGTGTTTTTTCATTGCGCATCAGGCTCTGTTTATTTGTGAAAGATCTCTGGAAACACTAGTGTTTATCCGATGCTGACTGTGGGTAAAGACATGTTCACACTGTAATACTGTGATAATTGAATTCTGTTGTTTCTATTCCAGGAGACGAGCTGTTGCTAGGATTCCTGCATTTCAACAAGACACTCCAGTCTTTGATATGCAACAGTTGCACCCAAATGATGAATACACAAATGTTCATTTGAAATGGAGGATGAGGTTGTGTTGAACCTGCATGTTGAAAAGGGTGAGTAGCACAAACAGCACTCTGCTATCCACCATTACACTGCAAAAAATGTCAGTCTAACCAAGTCTTACTTGGTAAGATTATTAAAAAAAGAAAAAAATGAGTCAAATTAAGTATTTCACAAATCTTACCAAGTAAATTTTTCTTACTCCACAGGCAGAAAATTTTGACTTAATTTGAGTCAAATTTTCAGGCTAACAAGACAAATAATCTAAAACCAAGAATATTATTCTGACACAATCAGTTCTTGTTTAATAAATTAGTCTCAAAACAAGATCTAAAAGACTTTTTGGCTGGATATAAGGTTTTAAAACTTGGTTAGATGGACAGTTTTTGCAGTGTACTGTTGTTCATTACCAGAGTGAAGAAAAAGATTTGACTGCAGCCGCTTGGAGTGCGCTTCTGGTATTTTACACCAGTGTATTGGCATTTCCAAAAAGCTCTGAATTCTAAATAAATCAAATTGCGAGGTGCTTAAAAATGACCACCTGTAGCTGAGTACTCACACACTGATGCAGACTCTCACACACAAATTGTTTCAGCCATGTGACTACTCTGCTGCATGCACAGAAGCTTATCAACTTCCTCCACCCCTATTCTGTTCTGTTCTTAACACTAAGGACTCAAATGCACAATGGACATAATCATTACTGTAGTAAAGTATATGAAATTGACTGTAGTTCAGGTGAGGGTTGAATGACCCAACATGCAACAGTGGTATAAAATGGAAAAAATTGAGATTTTTACTGAAAGCTGAATAGTTTTCTTTCTCAAGCACTAAAAATGTAATATATTATGCATCACTGGTCATCGAATGCAAACAGACAAAAACACACGGTTTCTGTTTTAGGAAAAATAACTTCTCATGTGACTGAGGGTCTTAGTGCTAAAAGCTGCAGGATAAGCTTTGCAAGCATTAGTTTACAACCTTAGTGACCCTTACATTTCTCAGCTATTCTATTTTATACAAGTCATCCAGGAAAAGATGATTTTTTTTTGATAAAGATTTTCAAAGTAAACCAAAAAACGTAACCATGCAACAATGCCAAGTTGCCTTGTTAGCTTATACACTTGAATTGAACTTAGAATATTCTAAAGATGAAGAGAACGCCTGGAACAGAAAAACTACAACAAAGATAAATTAGTTAGTTACATCTTATTTTGGAACTGGGGAAAGGTTGAGAATACAGAACTTTTGCTTTGGGAGAAACGAGCGATGAAGAGGCCTGTTTCTCTCTCCACTAATCACACTTAATGATTCAAATAAGCCTGCACACACACACAGACACACCAAAAACATTTTTGCCAAAATTTATAGACACGCACACAGCAATTGTGAGAAAAGCAATTGAGTGTTGTGAAGTGTGTGTGTATGCAGACATGGAAAAAAGAGAAGACAACGACTGACAGAAGTAGTTTTTGTAAACCTGAAGAATTGTGAGTTTGTGAATTTTCCAAGTCCTCAGCAGGGCCCTAACCAGCCCTGCAATTTTACAGTAAATTTACTGTCACAGTTTGGAGACATGAGAAGAACCTAGGAATGTAGACTGAAACAAGGAGATTGAGTAAAAAAAAAAACATGATTTATTTACCAAAATAAAATACCAACTTGGCAGCAAAAGCTACAAATTACCTAAATTAGAGGAACGCACAGAGGAGATCACGAAGCACAAATGGTACCTGATTGATGTGAAGTTAAAAGCTGAGAGAATTTATAGACAGGGGCTGATGAGAGGAGTGGAGACACCTGAGCAAAATGACAACTGGGAACAGGTGAGAGTGGGCGGGACAGGAGCATACACAACATGGAGCATGACAGCAATAAGGTTACTTTTTAAAGTCTGCCTTCACAGTCACAAACGGTACATGTAAAACAACAAGTTGGAGGTGGTCACACTTTACTGGTAGTCCTAAAGAGTAAAGCTAAGAGGACTAAAATACAAAGTATATGTTCTAGGGTTCTGCTTGGGATCACTTTAGAGATGTAATCTTAAACTAGTTTAATGCTGGAAGTGAATTGGTTAGGATTATATTTATGTTTACAGTTTAAGCTCTCTGCAGTGAATACAGGCCAATGTAATGCAGGTCAATGTAATATACTATAGGGATAGCCTGCAACAATCTGTGTTTGCAAAGGGGGGTTGTGGTGGGAGGGGGCGCAGTGCAGTGAGCAGTACCCTACGGCTACAGTGAGCTCCTATAGCGGCATTTCCTGAAACCTCCACGCAGCTATAAGAGATCCTCTTTCACTCCTATCCCCAAACACACACACACACACATTCAGAAGGAGGCCATAGGATACAGGTTTAGCTCTGCTTTGAAATAATTTGCAGGAGGATAAAATCAGGCTCTACCTTCCATATTTCAAAGCATTATCAGGGCCTGGTACAAAGGTATTATTGTGCCTTTACAAGCGTTTACACATGCTACTAATACACAAAAACATATTGTTTCTTAAAATGTTTACAATGAAGATTGAGAACAGAAAACCTCACAGATGAAAAAAACTGACAAATTACAGTTGTAGAAAATAACATGCAGAAAAATTATTGAACTACATCATTAAAATTTTACATAAACAGTTCATCAGCATGTTGTGATTCAGTTATTCTGTTTGTTTGTATTTTTTTTTTTTGTTCAAAGTGGCAGAAAAATGGGTGGAGAATGTGAAGATGGGACAAGATAAAACCACACCAGGAAATATCTTAGTCTCTGTGCTCTCTGTGGTGTCTGTCATCTGCATTCCCAAGTAACGACGCCAAGCGCACCCATTTTCTGCATATAACTATTTTCCATGGTTTCCATCTGATAACAACATAATGTCATGAGGAAATGTCCGTCCATCCATTTTCTGCCGCTTATCCGGGATCGGGTCGCGGGGGCAGCAGCCTAAGCAGAGAGACCCAGACTTCCCTCTCCCCAGC
>JAUBOC010000077.1:15224741-15237378 GCA_032275365.1 Anablepsoides cearensis
TTGAAAACTCAAGACAGCCATAACATTATGTTTCTTTACAAGTGTATGTAAACTTTTGACCACAACTGTATATTTTCTTTTATCCTTTGTATTTTCTTTTTCTGTTATATTTTATACTGATTGCACCTTTACACCAAAGCAAATTCCTTGTCTGTGAATCCTGTTCATTGACAATGGCAACAAAACTGATTCTGATTCTGAGATGTCTCATAAAAGGGATCTAGACAACGTGCATGTCCATGGCAAGCAATCATGGTCCTCACCAGAACCTCATACATAAACTATAAAATTGTAAGTGTCATAATACAATTTGTATCATTTAAGTTAAGGGTTGCATGGTGTAGCATTGGTTAGAGCTGTTGCCTCACAGCAGGAAGGTCACAGGTCCTCCTCCCATGCATTCACTAAATGCAGGCTTGGGTCATCTCTGAGTACTCTAGATTCCTGACTCGAGGCAACAGGAGGTGGGGGTTTGTCCTGTTACCAGTGTGTTTCCAGTTCAAACCCTCACTTTGTCTCAGTCGTTGTGTCCTTGGGCAAAACATTTCACCCGTCCTGCCTGCTGGTGATGGTCAGAGGGTCCCGTGGCCCTGGTGTATGGCAGCCTCACCTCTGTGAGTCTGTGGCTTACCACTATCAGTGCACGATTGGGTGAATGACTGTAGTGTGAAGCGCTTTGGAGTCCTTGGACTTGATAAGTGCTATATAAGTTCAGACCATTTACCATTACTTTACACCAACTAAATACATGCATGTTAATTAGTCGGTACCTCTGAATGAGTGTGAATGATTGTTTGTCTTGTGTGTCTCAATGTGTCCCTGAGATAGACTTGTGACCTGTATGACTGTGACCGCTGGAATTAGGCACCAGCTCATGACAACCTGGGGTAAAGTAGGTAAAGCAAACAGATGGTTGGTTGGATAGATAATGAAAACTGGTGAATTATGTAAAGATTAATTTTCTTACTTTTTTCTGTTCTAAACTTGAGGCTGAGGCTAAGAAGGATATTTTTTCCTGCCAGTAGGTATTCCAAGAACAGGAACTTTTGGTATTTGTGCCTGGGTCTCAATTTACTGCCTCAAAATATTTCTATTTAGCCAAATCAACTGCCCCACCACTCAAAAACATAATAATAGGAAAAAAAATCAGGTTACTTTAAAAGTGTTTTCTTTGAACAACTATACTGGAGGATTTGTTAACTGAGAGCTGAGCTTATAGTTAGTGTCAGTTTAATGACTTCGGACAGTTTTATTAGATTTCTCTAGTTTCACAGGTTTGGGCATCAAATCTAATTCAGATCGAATGTAAAATAAATAAAGCTTTATAATTAAATGAAATATGCCACCAAGCTGTCTTGTGTGTGGTTAAACGTTTATTACCATAGGAACTTCCCAGTGTGTGTGTGTGTGTTGGTCTGTATTCCCACGTCAGGGTCTGTGTTTACTCTTCCTCTGGAGACATGAGTTCTATTTAAGGGAGTGCAGCAACAAGACGGGGAAGAGACAGGTGCCAAGGAAGTCAGCACTGAGGTCTATGAATAACAGGCTGAAGGAGAATTAGATGATGGTGGGTTTGAAATAGAAAGCAGCTCATAGAGACCACACAACATGGGAAACAACAACTCTTTCTTGACCTTCTTACTTTTGCCAGTGAGTAAATAAAGAAGTTTTGATTGGAAATTTTGTATTTTTACTGGATCTCTTTAAAAGGCAAAGCACCAGTTTTTTTTTTTTTTACTTTGTAACCCTCAGAGCCCCTGATATTGTGCTTGAAAATCTAAAAAGCGTCTTGTCTCCCTGCTCTGAATTTCTGTAAATCATCCTGCCATTTGCTCCTTCATTTTTTTTCTTGATGCACAGCTGCAGGCTAGAAGTCAGCATTTCACATTTCACATTTCAGTTTGTTTTTTCAATCATCTTCTTTGCCTGTAAGATTTTAACCATTTGTTTTGTTCATTTCTCCAAGGTTTGGAAATGCCACTTATCAGGCCAAACACTAAATACAAAGTATAAACTTTATTAATGTTTTACATGCACAATATTGTCACTGTCTGTGTCTTTTCTGCTTTAGTTTTCTAGTGTTTCAGTGTTTCTCTGTGTGTTCTGTCGTTCCTCCTGCCCCGCCCCTGATCACCTGATTCCTCTTGTGTCTCCTCCAGGTGTTTCTTGTTGTCTCGTTAAGTTCACCCTTTATATTCTGTGTCCTAAGTTCAGTGTTTTTCCAGTCATTGTACTGTTACCAGTCAGTGTGGTTGTCTTCCATGTTCCTTGTCCGTCCTTCTGAGATTATCTGAGTTTTTGAGTTGCCTTGTTGCCAGCCTTTTGGTTTACTTTAATAAAGTTTTTGTTACATTTTGGATCTTGCCAACACTCTGGATCATTCTGCCTCCCCAACCTCACAAATATGTCTTGTATGTATCTTATTTGTTCAACTTTTTTACCTTCTAGTCTCATAGTTTTATATATTCTATGTAAATTTGTATCAAATACATACAATTCTAGTACAGTATAATGCTTTTGAGAAAATATAGGAAGTTAAAAAAAAAGGAAGAAGACTGAATATGAATGCATAAAACATGATACTGACACAACAAGTCTTGACCAATGTAGTTTTGGCCAGTACTCATAGAACTGTAATGAAAAGTAACTGTACTGAAATAACGATGGAAGCAAAGAAGGTATATACTAAATAAAGTAATCACAAAAAGAAAAGCAGGTGTGCCAGGAAGAGACAATCACAGCTGGCCGAATGAAGTCCAGCTCACACTGTACAATGAATGGTTTAATAAATGCCAGACATGACAGTCTATTTCATCAGAATCAAGTATGTCACAAATATTTGACAAATCAGTCCAACAATGAATAGAAAGTGAGCACTGGTGTCAACACGCCTATTATTTGAGTTGGACTCTTAAAAAGAGGAGAATAACCAAAAGAGACAGCCATGGAAGCACTGGTGGTTGGGAAAAACGATGTTGGTCACAGCAGTCACATTGCAAACTTGTTTTCCAAAAAATGTCTGACGCTTCTTGATGTTTGTCATAAGTTGTCTTTTGTGGGGAGAGAGAGCGCTAAATCGGCTGTTGGTGCATTGTCACATTGAGCGACCGTAGACCGCCTATTCAGGCTCACCACCAATTTTTTTTTTTTTTAAATACTGATTAAATCTCAGTAAAAACTTTTGATGGCAATGGCCAAAAATTGCACAAAACAAACATAAATTTGTGAAATTTAAGAGTTGAACCTACAGATGATGAGTGAGTTTTAGTTTGTTTGACATGACAAAATCCAAAGCACAAATATTGGACTTGCACGTGGCGAAATGCCAGCAAACGCACCTTTGAAAGATGCAAAAAAAAATCTGTTTTTTTATTTAACAAATGAAGAAAATCCCATTCATACGCCATGTTGCAGAGAGCATTAGTAAAACATACAACCATATACAAAACGCTGGACAGTAAAGTAGTGCATGCATGCACACCCACCCACGCGGGAAGATAAATCAGTGTGTGTGCGGGGCTACAGAGATCCATATTATGTGGTTACTTAGTTACAGCACATGAATAAAAACCCGTCCCAGTCACCAGTCAGCAGAGAGGAGAAACAGCTGTGAATGCAGAAGGTCAAGAGAAGGAGGAGAACTACTCCCTAATTCTCTGTGAGCAAGCATGTGTGCACATTCTATCAGATTACAGCTTTTGCACAATATAACTTCTGATTAATTGAAGAATGATCACCCAAATCACTGCAGCCCCTAAAACATGCAGCAGCTACCAAATGAGTCTGCCTGGCCTGCTCAGCTGACCTTTACTAGCACTTAGAAATCTGTGCTCCATTCATTTTAACATGTCATTTCTGTAATCACAGGAAGCTGCTTTCAGCTAGACGTGCAGATGCTCGCTCAATGAAAGATGATTTAATTTGGCTAATTCTCCTCTCTGATCCAGCTTTTCAACAGTACACACACTAAAAGGCAGGGAGTTTTGGGGGGGGGGGGGGGGGCATAGTTTATGAAGCGAGCACATCCTTCCACTTCCCAACTGGACTGCTGTACCACCTGCTCATCGGTTTTCTGGGAACAGCTCTGGGATCAGCTGCCCGAGGCTGTGAGAGGGGAGTCTGCGAGCTGTTCCAGGCGTGCGGGGTGACAGGGGTTAACTGTCCAACAAGAGGCCGATTTACAGCCACGAACAGGAACCATCTATCAGAACTCTGTTGCTTGACACCGAACAGGCCAGACTGAGCCAAAGCCACCAATTAGGAAAGTGGCCTTCATAGAATTGAAAATGAACGGACATGGCTCTTAATGGTGTTATTCTGTAAATGATGGGTTGCTGAAGCTGGTATTAAAATAATTTTTAAAATCCATGCATTGGCACTATTATTCTTTTTGAAAAGATTTCTCAAGAAGGTAAAAATGGAAGTTTAAAGCCAGCTGTTTGACACATACAACAGATTGGTCAACTGTTCCTCAGACTTGACTGGACAGCTGAATCTAAATGACTCATTTGTTGCTCAGTTTGTGGAACCATGCTATCTGTAGCAATCAGTAGTCAAACAGTTTTATGTAATTACACATTTGTAATCGCTTCTTAATATCTGACAAGCAGTTAAGTCGATCTGACTGTTTAAAAACTCAAAGTTCTCAAAGAAATGGTATAGTTGTATTTTGTTTGCGTAAATGTAGTCACCATAGATGGTAAATGTATTAATAACAGGACCTAGAGATGAAATGTAAAGCAAGAATAAAACGGAGCTCAAAGCAGAGCCCTGAGGTACGTCAACATGACAGGCCAGTGATATTTCACATGATCAGATTGATCAAAACGCTGAAACTCATCTTTGAAAGGCGGGACATAAATCATTTTAAAAGAGCTCCTGAAGACTCAAAGGGCTTTGATCATCCGCATCGAAGGTTTAGATAAAGTCCAACTGGAACCAGATCTGTAAATTCTCCAAAGTCTCCAGAGTCTTTACTGTAAAGTGCTTTGGTCACCTTAGTTGGTTGTTGTTAAGCATTAATAAATCAATCAATCAATCTGCTAATAACACATGATGTATAGTGTTTTGTCGATATTCTTGAACATTGCAGACATAGATTATCTGAAAATAGAATTTGAGTTGTCCAAACAGCTGTCCAAACAATATTTATATAACTTCATGAACAAAAAATACATGACTAAATACGTCTGAATGCCATGTTTATGTTATAGACCTATCATGAAGAGTACAGCAAGATAAAGGGAAGCCAGAAGTGCCAGACTGATATAAAAAACAGACAAGAGATGAAGTCAGTGATAATGAGTGTATGTGTAGACATTTAGTATGTGCATCTACTGTATACAGTGAAGACATTTGAACCATCTTCAAGAAATAGATTTCAGTCAGCAGAAACTCAGACTTTAACATTCAGGCCCCTTTTTTGCCACCATAATAACACCTGGCTCTCATATTCATTCATACCTGTTCAACCTTGCCCAAAGCTATTCTGCACCTACACACACACCAAAGTTTGAAATATAAAATCCAAAGATTGTAGCAACTCACTGGTGTATGCACAACATGTGCAGTTATGCATACTCACACCATTCCAAGGAGTTGGCAGACCTATTAATACCACACTTCAAGGACCGAGGGTTTGGGCATTGCGCCATAAGATGCTATCTGGTGACAGATATATGCTTGTGTCTCGCTTTCTGTCCTCGGGGTTTTGCCTTTTACTGTGTTTGCCAAACGATGGTTAAAATTCCCACCGCCAAGGTGTTTTTTTGTTGTTGTTTTATTCATTTTAAAACTGGTGTTGTGTTTTTTATGTGATGGACAAAAGTATATGCATTTTAAACAGTGACACCATTATTGGGGGGGGGGATAATGTTTTTAAGTGTCAGGACGTATTATTTTCAGATCCTAAAAGAGGAAAACAAATTACCAGTCAAAAGTTTTAGAACACTCTCACCAGTGTTTGAGTGCATTGTGATGGTGAAAGACTTTCAGTTTTGGGTAACCTTGCATTTTTTTAAACCTCTGGCAATTCAATGGTTAATAAATACAGTTAAATAATAGATCGATGCTGAGTGTGACCAGCAGTTGGCAGTGTCTTTCTGTGAAATCATTCATTTCCATAAGACTTTCAAGACAGTTGCCAATCTTTCCCGAAGTGGGTGTTCCAGCAAGTTCACCACAAGGTCAGACTGTGCAATGCTCATAAACACTGCAAATAACCAAGAGCTGCATCTCCCATTGTACAGGCCTCACCCAGCATGTTTAATGTCCACAACTATACAGCTGTGAGAAAGAAAACCTGAACAAGTATGGCTTGTTTGAAAGGGATTGCCAGGAGAAGCCTCATCTCTCTAAAAAGAACAAGGCAGCAATTCTTAGGTTTGCAAAGTTGCATCTCAACGGACCACAAAATGTCTGGAACAAAATCCTTTCGACTGATGTGACCAAAGTGAAGACGTTTGGTCGTAATGCACAGTCCAGTGTTTAAAGAAAACCAAGCAAAACCAGCTACAACACTCCATAGTAAATGTCATGCACAGTGGTGAGGTAGTGGTGATTTGGGCTTGTTTAGCAGCCACAGAATCTGGGCACCTTGCATTTGTTAGGTTTTCCAAGAACTCATCTGTCTAGTGAAGTATTTTAGAAGCAAATGAGAGGCTGTTTGTTAAACAGCTGAAATTTGGCCAACATTAGGTCATGTCTTAAAATGAAATCCTGAGAGCAGTGTCAGGTTTACACCAGAATGGCCAAAAAAAAGTCAAAAATTATTTGTAACAATGTTACAAATACATGGAACACTGTGGCATAGCTTTAGAAGAGCTTTGTGTAAACAATTCCCCAAAAAAATCCAATTGAACTAAAACAGCAATGTAAAAAATAAACCTAAATTCCTTCATAACAACAACAACAAAGATAAATTTATATGTAAGACAACTACTTTGCGTTGTTGCTGTTAAAGATATTTTGAAGGTTATTGCATTGTGTAGAGCTTCACACATTGTTGGTCTGTAATATGGTCCCAAAGAAAACTCAATGCTGCACATTCTGCCTATTCCACTTTACACCCACTCACCAACTCATCTCTGTGACTACCAGGGTTATTATAGTTAATTAAAACTAACTAAATAAGAAAAACTAAAATAAAATAAAACAATTTAGTTAACTAAAATAAATAAAAACTGCAATAAAACGAAAAAACAATAACTAACTAAAACTGTATATATATATTTTTTTTTACAAAACTGACTAAAACTAATTGAAATTATAGATAGAATATCTTTAGTTTTAGTGTTTGTCAATTTATTTTGAGCCATGTGAATCTTTTTTTTTTTTTTCCAAATCAAGTAGCTTCACATTAGCTGTGGCCCATTTCAACACTTGTTTACAATCTGCTGCTCAGCATCACCTGCTAAATGACGACAGCTGAAGTTGGGAGAAAGTGTCAAGTCCACTTTGGGATTTCTTTGAATATGACTGCGAGAAAAGTAAAAGCAAGTTACTTGTAGTGGAAACAGGTGATAAAACAGGTGGAATACTTCTCAAGGAAAAAACTGCATGGATTAAGCTCACACAAGATGGCTAACTATGACTATCTTGACATGCTAGCTTCTCTCAGTAGCTCCCATGAAAAACAAGCAACAGGAATTAGGTTGAAGAAAACTATTGTCATCGTCCTAAAATAATCGCCCAAAGTTTTAGTTGGCAAAATTAAGTTACCCAATAATTTTAGGAAGGTGTTGCTATAATGCACTGCTTTAATCAGCAAGCAAATAGCTGTTAAAAAAAACAATACTAGAACTAATAGAAACTAAACTAAAATTAAGCATTGAAAATGCAATAATAACTAATAAAAACTAGCATTTCTGTATGCATCTGTAAAAACTAATTAAAACTAACTGAATTAACAGAAAAGTCACAACGAAATAAAACTAAACTACAATGAAAAATCCAAAACTATTAGAACCTCGGTGACTACCTCTGTAGCTTACACATGGTAGCACATTTCAGGTGTGGATTTCAAAACCCTACAATTTTCATCCTTCTCTTTTATATGTAAAGCACTGGAAAGTCACATTAAGACTTGATTGACACAAAGTCATTGTAATTAACAGACATTTCGTACAAATTGACATGTAAGGCACTTTAAGAAAAATGTTTTCTACCACTGCTTTGGTCAGGTCAAGCATTTTTCTAGTACTTTTCTGAAAGTTTGATTGAACTTTGATGCCATTGTGATTGTTCACATTGGTATTTGCTGTATCTTTTTTTCAAGAATTAGGCCTACTGAGTATAATTTGGGTGTGTTCAACACAACTCTGAAAAACACCTAATCTACAGAAGAGAAGTAAATTCATTTTTCTCACTCTATCTTCTAAAATCAATAGTGAAAAAGAAGTACTCAAAAAAGCAAGGTGGGGAAGAATTCCGTGGTGCTGCAGTGTTGTGGTATTCCTATAATTTAACCAAAGTGTGTCAAGACCTCACAAACCTGTGTCAACTTGTGGAAACGAGGGTAATATTTAACAAAAGCTAACATTTGGTCTCATCTACTCACAACATCAGAAAAATATAAATATATAAATTAGTAATCATCACTGGGTTTTTAATGAGTAATCCTGACTGATGTCACTTCAGTAGTTACTCCTATAAAAACTATGGCTACTTGGTGTAAAGATTATTTCTGCAGTACATGTGGTGTTCACATGTTTACCTTAAAAGTGTCATGTTCTGTACATCATGCCTTCTTACTGCAGATTAAACAAAGGCAGCCATGGTGCAGAGCAGGGATAAAGCAAGTTAAGACTCTGAGAAAGTTTGAACTTTGGCCAGTCAGACCACATGTCCTTCCAAAGGCAGGGCTCCTAAGCATTAAACCATCAAAATGTTAGCAAGAGTGGATAATTTGGGAAGGAAAACCACACCACAGAGTCCTTTCTGTTGGCACTAACATGCAACAAGAATCACATGAACACTATGTTTGAACACTGTGTGGCATAGATAATTAGAATGCCCTGACTT
This sequence comes from Anablepsoides cearensis, assembly GCA_032275365.1. Lineage (NCBI taxonomy): Eukaryota > Metazoa > Chordata > Actinopteri > Cyprinodontiformes > Rivulidae > Anablepsoides > Anablepsoides cearensis. The sequence continues at coordinate 15,233,763 of JAUBOC010000077.1, forward strand.
TTTTTTTATTTCATTTTGGCTTGCAGCAGTGGAAATCAACAATAAACTGGATTGCGAAACCAGTTCTAATACTCTGATTTTCAGTTTTACAAATCAGTAATATTAAATCTGTCAGACATTTATGTTAGAAAATCACAAGGAACTGAGAAAACAATGTAGTACAGGCCCACCTCTACACCATTTGAAACCTGTTTTCCATAGAGTCATTAACTAAGCTGTATAAATGTTTACTTTATGCTTGGGCTAACCCAAGTATTGGCAGCCTCGTTTCCTCTCTGCTAATTACTGAATATAAAGTTATAAAGTGGTTTGTGCAGAAGTGAGGTGGCCAGAAAATCCCCTCCACATTTATATACAAAAGCCAGTGTAACGTTTGTACATCTGTTTCCTTGGATGAATTCTGCATTTGCAGATAAATGACACATTAAAGTGGCACCTAGTTTATGCTATTTTTAATCTAGTACTCTAGCACATTAACAGAATTTAAACTCTGGCGGTTTACGCAATCCTACAAATTATTCGGTCCCCATTTTGTTTCTTCGCAGTTTTAGGAAATGACCTTGTAACTTTTTCCAGAGCAACAACTGCTTATTTGAGATCATTGCTGGCATCTGTTTTTCTTTGGGATTGTGTTTACACACATGTGGAAAACTACCAAAATGGCTGCTTTTAGGGGTGCTCAGTTTCACCAATGTCATGAAGTGGGGTGAATGATAGAAATGCAACTCAAATGCAGGCAGAACAGGATCAAACTTAACTGGAGCTATGAATTACATAGCATAAGTTTTGAAGACAAGATAATGCTAATTGCAGAACAAGTGATTGACAAATTAAAACTAGATGAAAGAGAGAAACAGGAAGTAAACTGTATACAGAGGGGAACATTTACAAAGTAAAAACAGGAAACAGAATCAAATGGAACTCAGAGGAGTACATAACATGAAGATGGATAACATGATAAATCATAAATCAGCAAGAAATACAAATCTTAACGTTTTGCAAAATAAGATAGATTCTAAAAGAAACAAGATTACAAAATGTGAACAGATCAGAAGAAATAGAAAAACCAGTGGAAAAACTAAAACCAAAACAAAACATGAACCCAAACACTTTCAACAAAACCAAAGTCAGAAATCAAAATAGCAAAGTACATTGTTCAATATCTATCAGCTTCTTATTCTTGATGATGCCAGGATGATTTTTTTTTATCTTTTTGTATTAAAAGCCTCGAAAACAAAATGAAAGAAAAACATTTTACATAACTTTACATGAGACTTTTGGACTTACTTGGCAGAAAGTCTTCATCAAATGAGGGAACATCTTTTTGGAAGACTGGTGTTCCACTTTCTCTGGCAGCTCAGTCCAATCGCTAAAATAAAGCAGCTGATTTGTCTTTGCTGTTGCCAAGAGAAGTGTGGTTACCCTCAGTGACCTAGTGCCATAGATAGGACCTATTATTGCTCCCTGGCTGGCTACTAAAACAGGAAGGAACGGCATAAGATTATCATGCAGGCTGTGGTGCGCCACAAATCCTAAAAAGCACGACTTTCAGAGCTGGAGTGCTGTCTCTTTTTATCTGTGGGCTTTCTCCTGTCAGTTTCAGAGCCTCCATATGGGGACACTTTTGTTGGGTTTTAAAACTTATTTGAGGGCTGTGCTCGTACTTGCAAACCTGAAAGCAGAAAGCTTGCACTCGAGATCATTCAGATCTTCTCGAGTGGGGCTTTAGAGAAAGTTGTGAATAATCAATACCTTGGCTAGTTTGAGTGAGACCAAAACTAAAATAGGCTGGGAATTAAAACAGTTCTAGTCTCAAAAATTTGACAACATTTCGGGAAGAATACCGTTTTTGAAAATTGTACATTACAATATGTTCTGTATTACACGGGTATTCTGGTAGAATATCATTAAATTTTGTCCAGACTATACCAGACTGCACTGTGCTAACACTAGCTGCCGCCATTAGCACTGTCACAAAAACAGAAGTCATGTCTTTAACAGTCAGCAGTTTAAAGTTTAAACATTCACGAATGGAGTTGTTTCATAAAAACTTGGATTGGCTGTTTGCTTTATTACATGGTTAAGTCTAATTTGTCTCTTTCTTTAAACTGAGATTGTTCAAAAAGATTTCTGCAACCGGTTAGATATTTTTATTTGTATTATTACGTTACTTCTAAAGATTTGATTTATCAGTTTAAACTAAAGCTGTTCATACAGGCTGTGTCTCAATTAATGGGTTTTAGCCCACGTAGACCGCGGCCCACATTGGTCACACACTACATGGGCCATATGTCGCCAGTGTAGAGCTGCTGAAACGGTTGTGAAATGAGATGGTCTAGTCTACAGAAGATGTATGTTCACATGAACATGCACTGCCCCGTTATCATGGAGTATGTTTTATATCACATGTCTTCAGTTGTTTTTTCATGATATAACTTCACAAAATTCAGTATCATTAAAACATTAAATAATTATTCATTTGGGTTTAGTTCCAGTATCAGTACTTGTAACTGCATTTCTTTAACATTTCATTGTAGCAGAAATTTCATCAGCTAAGTTGCTAAAATTACAATTCTTTGGTCTGTGAAAAATTTCCAAACTCTGTCTTAGAAAAAAAAGCTAAAACTAACCCTGCTGTCAAATGAAAAAAAAAATGCTGCCATCTTTGTGGTCATTTTCTAATTTGCTGACGATACAATGAATTCTGGGATATTATTGGCCATGTAGGATGCTCAGATGCAGCCCGGGGGTGTCTGTGGTAGAGCAGCCAACTTGGGACCAGACAGTCACAGGTTCGACTCCCGGCCTTTCCCACATGTCATGTTGTCCTTGAGCAAGACACCCAACCCCCAAATGCTCCCTGGGCGCTTAGCTCCACTTGGGTGTTTCTCACGTGTGATGGGTCAAATACAGAGCACAAATTTCATCATTGCATGGGAACATGCATTGACGACAGGTTTTCTCAACCGCATGAGTAAGCACCTATGAATTGGGACAGTCTACAGCGCAGGGCAGTGATGTAAGCAGCCAACAAATGTGTCCCATGTCTGCTGCAATCCCTGAATCAGGACACAGACTCTTTGCTAACATTACCGATCTGAGCTAAAGTAAAAAAAAATTATATATATATATATTCATACTTACAGCTCAGGCTGAAAGCCAGTCAATCTGAAAACAAAAGCCAAATATTAGTAGGTGTTTGCAGGTATTTTATGTATTTATATTCAAAGAGAAGGTTCTCTCTTAATTAGCTTGGATATTTTATGGCTTAAACCGTTTCTCTGGTCATTATCTGCTCAGTGTGACGGTCATTAGTCTGTCAGCCAACATGTTTTGTGCTCTACCAGCTTGTTCGCACTCTGCTGCTGAAGTAAACACAAGCAGACAGAGTGTGCCGGTGGCTTTCAGTTGATCAAACATGTTCAAAACCCTTCAATTTCTCTCTGCTTTCACAAATACTACTTTTTCATCAGTTTTAGCTGTCATGACACTGTTCTTTTTTTGCCCTTTTTTTACCATCCATCAACTTATTTCTTCTGCATGCGCGCGCACACACACACACACACACACACACACACACACACACACACACACACACACACACACACACACACAC
>JAUBOC010000077.1:15244170-15255670 GCA_032275365.1 Anablepsoides cearensis
TAATATAATTTGTGTGTTTGTGTAATATCTGTAAATATCGGTTATCGGCCATAACAGCAATAATTATATCGGATATCAATATCGGCTGAAACTTTTATATCGGTGCATCCCTAGTTTACAACAAGAAATGAAAATGGAGACCCCACAACCAACACTGGTGGGCCACCTGTGTAAATAGTGATGTAATTTATTAAAGGTTAAGGCAGAAAAAACAGCAGAATGATGAGTATATGTAGTCATATGGAGCCAGCTGGAGCAACTTTCCTGCCTCTCTACAGTTTAACTCAAATGGGAGAACTCAATTGTTTTTTGCATGTTTATGATTGCATTATTCCTGCCTATTTTTGTGTCTTTCGTTTTTTTGTAAAGTGGACTCATGGACATCACAATAAAAACAACACAGCAGCATCTGTTCAGGCTCATTTTAAAGCTTTTGTGGCCATCCTTTATGCTCTCAGTGTGTGTTTGCAGCTACAGCTTTCACGTGCAGAGAGCAAAAACGTTAATCGTGCAGTGTTGTCTCTGTTTGCCTGCAGTTCTTCCTCTGCTCCGTTTATGTGCCCATGTGCACAGACAAGGTTCCCATCCCCATCGGGCCATGTGGTAGCATGTGTCTGTCTGTGAAGAAAAAGTGCCTCCCAGTTCTCCATGAGTTCGGCTTCATATGGCCTGAGGTGAGTCATGTGCGCGCAGTCTTTATGAGCTAAAGTCTGATGGCAGAACTTTGAGCTGGAATAGCCAGTACTGTCGTTTTTATTTACCTCCATTAAAACAAAAACACTTCTTTCCTTTTGGCGTTTCCTTTCCAGGTGCTAAACTGCAGCCACTTCCCGCCCCAAAACGACCACAACCACATGTGTATGGAGGGTCCGGGGGATGAGGACCCTCCCTACCAGCCGGTCCGCCATCCTCCCCTGCAGGAAGAGTGCCAAGCCTTGGGATCCGCACCTGATCAGTACACCTGGCTCAAGCAGACGGAGAGCTGCACCCTTCAGTGCGGCTACGACAGCGGACTCTACCGACGGGGGGCCAAGGTCTTCACGGACGCGTGGATGGCGGTGTGGGCCGTGCTGTGCTTCGTCTCAACCACGCTGACGGTGCTGACCTTTCTGTTAGACTCCCAACGATTCTCCTACCCCGAGAGGCCTATCATCTTCCTCTCCATGTGCTGTAATCTGTACAGCGTTGCTTACCTGGTAAGAAAACAAGCAGATCTAGTCACGTTTATTCACAATAAAGCAAGCAGATCAAATAATCAACCCCCTTTTTTTTTTTTTAGGTACGACTGACTCTTGGAAGAGAACGTGTTTCCTGCGACTTAGATACGGCGGCGATGCCGATCCTGGTCCAAGAAGGGTTAAAGAACACCGGCTGTGCTATAGTCTTCCTCCTCCTGTACTTCTTTGGCATGGCCTCCTCTCTTTGGTTAGTTCAAACCCACTCCTCCGTCTCTTTGTCCCAGTTCGTCCCAGTGTCATCAGCTGTTGTGAACTTGCTTGTGGTGGAACAACTGGAACACGAGACCCCGCATCCTGTTTTCTTTTGAATCAACCTATCCTGTCTCATAACCTCTGGACTAGTTGGCCATGCACTTCGAACGTGCGCCGGACTAAAGTGGCAGTGGAAACACTCTGCTGTCACAGCGCTTTTTCTTCCTATTCACTCAACTCTTGTTTTCCTGTTGTTTTTCTCCTTTTGGAAGAGCAACAGGACCAAGGACTGCATTCTGAGTATCGTCACTATCGTCACATACATGACCCGTGACTGTCTCAATTCTTGATAACGTTATTACAACTGGAGACTGCCTTCTGATTGGTTATTAAAAGTTACAAAATGAGCAAATTTGACAATTAGACCAGCTTCTTTTAAGCTATATTTGTGTGACATTGGTTTTATATCTACTTTGCATGTAGAAGCATGTTTGTTTGTCTCACTCTGTCCTCCACCCCTGTCCTGCAGGTGGGTGATCCTGACCCTCACCTGGTTTCTGGCTGCTGGACTGAAGTGGGGCCATGAGGCCATTGAAATGCACAGCTCCTACTTCCACATAGCAGCCTGGGCCATCCCGGCTGTTAAAACCATTGTCATCCTCATCATGAGACTGGTGGACGCAGACGACCTGACGGGGCTCTGCTACGTGGGTAACCAGCAGCAGGAGGCGCTCACAGGCTTCGTGGTGGCGCCACTGGCCACGTACCTTCTTATAGGTAAAAAAAAAAAAAGTAATATGAAATATTCTAAGTGGAGTTTTATATGTTACCTGTTCTAAACTGAGTTTGCTTATAACTTTATTGAGACGCTAACAGCCGGTCTGAACAGTGCTAAAACAAAAACGGATTAGTGTCAAAGGAACAAGTCTTAAAAATTGTATTGCAGTTTGAACCTTGGAGTTTCTAGGAGTGCAGAAATTTTTTTTTTTCTCCCCCGATTCTGCGTAGATATCATTATATTTTGTTTGGGACAAATTTTTCAACCTGTTCAGTTTTCTCTATTTTCAATGAAGTATTTACAACAGAACTTCTAAATAAGGCCTGGACTTACCAACTACAATTTTGTCAATACACTCATTCGATAAACCTCTCTATCAAACTAGAATAGACCTGTCTGGAAGCTGGAGGGGGGCGATGTGTGAAGCACCTCGTTTGAATTTAAAGAGACAGTGTCAAAATGAGTTGATCTGAGATACACTTCGGAAAAGGGGTGACAGAGGGGGCTTGTGGAGTTACAATAAGGAGGAATTCAGACCAAAGCATTGTAGTTCAATTTTACATAGATTCCAACTGAATGATTTCAATGTGAAAAAGGAGGATTTGAAAGAATGATGTCTCCTTTAAAAATCTGGTTTATTTTGTTAATAATACAGAATCTCTTGTGTTTTTGGATATCTGGTTTTCTCAGGTTAACATGTTTTATTCTCCCTGCCTCACAGGAACTTTGTTCATCTGCGCGGGCCTCGTAGCTCTTTTCAAGATCCGCTCCAATCTGCAGAAAGACGGAGCTAAAACAGACAAGCTGGAGCGTTTGATGGTCAAGATCGGAGTGTTTTCCGTTCTTTACACAGTTCCGGCATCCACCGTCATCGGCTGCTACCTCTACCAGCTCTCCCACTGGGGGGAGTTCAGGGCCAGCACGCAGGACTCGTACGTGGCGTCGGAGATGCTCCGAATCTTCATGTCGCTGCTAGTGGGCATCACGTCGGGGATGTGGATCTGGTCGGCAAAAACCCTCCACACCTGGCAGCGCTGCTCCGCCCGGCTGCTGAGGGACAGCCAGGCGAGTCGAGGCGGGAAAAGGGCGCCGGGCGAGGGCTGGATCAAACCAGGAAAAGGCAACGAGACGGTTGTGTGAGACGGAAAAGTCAGGGGAAGGGAGGACAGGAATGAAAACAAAGTCCTGCGTTCTTCTCGTACAGGGACTGGCTCTGCAAAATGAAGGATGAAGAGATTCAAGAGAAAAGAGGGGGGTTAGCAATGTGATAGCAGGACTTTACTGAAGAAGCCCCCTGGATATAATGCCATCACATGAAATCCCTGACTCTGTGCCACTAACAGAAGTTATGAAGGAGAAAATAGGAAAACTGAGTCATGCAGTTGTAGCAACAGAAGCCTCTCTACCTCCTTTAGATCTCAGTTGCCCAGAGAGGTGGAAAAAGAAAGATAAAGGAGGAACGGCGTTTGGAAAAAGTTGAACAGAGGCATCAGTAGGATACACCAATAAGCTGTAAATCCACACCTCTCTGTCTCTTTCCCCAAGTCCTCAGCAGAAGAGACGGAACCTGCTGAACACACAGTGAATCTGAATGTTGTGGTGACTTCTTTTAAAGTTTGAGATTTTACACTGGAGCAGAGTTTATTCAAACGAAGGCTGAAGTTTCCCAAAAGCACCCCAACAACTATGTCTGCAGTCAAAATTACCATTACACAATAAAACAAAAAAAAATCTGTGATAAAATTGAACATATTGCCTTTAATCTCCAATTTGCTCAAATTTAAACAATCTACATTTCTGTAAGTTGTACCTGATGTTGCTTTGAATGTTGTGGAAACCAGCTCTAAGCTGTAATACTGCACTATAATTGTATAATACGTCTGATAAATGTGCACAGAGCCGTTAACAGGGATGGTGAGCCAATAAAAATGCTGCAAATAAACAAAAAAAAAGGCAACACAATGACATTTTGTATTCAAGGTAAATTTTTGTTGCCCCCTTTTTGTTAAAAGCATCTGGAAATTATCGGCCTTTGTGTTTCACTTCAAGCCCAGAACTTGCAGTGATGTATGCAGTCTTCCTGGGAATCCGGCGCTGAATGTGCTCTGGGGTTACCATAAAACCCAGGAAATTTAATTATTACCCCCGCCCTTTTTTTTTTTTTTTTTTTTTTTTTTGCAAACCCTGGATCCGAGCACAGGTTACAGAATGAGAAGTTATGGGACAATCTGTTGCCAAAATACACATTATGCAACTCTGAAGGGCTGTCACAGAGTTATAGCTTTTTATATATGCACATACGGTGTTGTGCACGAGTTTAGGTCTAACTCTGTTTTGTTTTGGGGGTTTTTTGTCCACTTTATGTGCGCTCAGAGAAGCCGCTTTTGGTTTTAAACGAGCAGCTGTGCTTCTCAAAGTGGGTTTATGTGGTAAGAATGTGAAGATTTGAGCATTTTAGCCGCAGTACCATCTGGTGCAGGACTTGAAGGGATAGTTTACGTCTTTTGAAGTTGGGTTTTGTGGAAAGGTTACGAACAATTAACCTGTTACTTGTTGGTGATAGCTCTTTGAATGACCTCAGTTTGCAGAAATAGAGTTCAATTTTGATAAGCTAACAAGTTGTTAGCCTAAAACTGTCCTTCAGTCCAGAAGATTCATAGTTGTTGATACAGGTGCTTTTTTCTTTTCTTTTCTTTTTCTTTTTTTTTACATTTTATCACTGTCTATATTACAGGCAAAAATAACTTTTCTCCTGGAGGTTTTCCAGAGGGCGCAAGAAGTGCTAAGGTTAGCGGCTGCTGTTAGCTCTTGCTGATAACAGCAGGATTGTTTGTAAATGACAGTGTACCAGTGAAACTAGGTAGTCATGTAAAAGTTAATAAAATAGTGCTTGAATAAGCTGCTATGAAAATAATAAGGCATAAACTCTTTATTTGTCCATAACCTTTACACAGAACCCCACTGTCAAAGATCTGAACAATTCCTTTAGGTACTGAAGTGTCTTTACACAATGCTGTAAGGACATGTTGTAATAAATATAAACACATTATTTAATATTACCACCCTTGTAATCTATGGCTGCATCAATCACAGTCGAGATTTATTGAAAAGAGACATTTCCTGTGAAATTGACATTGATTTTTTTATGTTACTATAAAAGTGACATCATTAACTTACACATCTGTCTGAAGCTGGTGCCTTTTTAAACCTTTTCAAATACATCAAGGCCCCCCCCCCCCCCAGACAATCAAGACTTTCCTGGAATACATTTTTATACATTTCATGTATGATAGAAACAAGATTTCAGTTTTATTGTTTCATTTGAAAAGCAAGCCTTTCTGATGATATGTAAGCTTTAAATCCAGTGAGTTTGTGTTCTGGACTCATCCTTTCTGAAAGTGCTCCTGTGTATTTGCCTGACAATCAATGTAACAATGCTCTTGCATTTTGATGAGACTTTGTATGTTTATGTGCCGGGTGTCCAATTAAACCAACTATTATTTAGTGGAAAAATTTTGGGTAACTGAAATCTGATGCAGTTTGAATAAGTTTTGGTCTTTGTCAACATGTGTGCCATCTGTAACCGTATAGTGCCTCACACAACTTGTTCGATGTGTTTTTGGTGAATGTTTAGAAAAGGAATTAAGGAAAAAGAAAAATCGTTTCTGAGCTGCGTTCCTCACCCCTTCAAGGTGCGTTCAGACAGGAAGGTTCTGGTTGAAACCGAGCTCATGTTTCTCAGACCAGCACACTGTGGAACACTTATTAAATTCCCAAAGTCAAACAAACATTACATTCACTTAAAGTGAATTAAATTAACCTCTGACCACCTCCCCTCTGAGCTAATAGTTCCCCTCTTAGACTGTCCCAATGTTTTGGCTTGGCCCTCCCTTCTGACCACACAGAGCCAGAGCGTGACATTTTCAAACAATCACAGAACAAGCCTCAAAACGCAGCTCAGAGTGCTAAAACATAACCACTAGTCGTGCAGGTTTTGTAAATTATTTTTGGGACTCAGATGAGAATCACCACTGTGGTCTGTTTGCCCACTCGGATCGTGGCTAAGGTTTGGACTGCTCCCTCGTGTAGAACGCTCCTTTTGTTTTGTTTTTTGACATTGTAATACAAAGAAAGTGCTAATTTATCCTTGTAAAAATGTGACAAATTTTAAAAACTTGTTTATTTAAAGAGAAAAAAAATGAACTTTTGTATCAGAAGAAGATGAATAAAAACTTTTTTGGATTCCAGTTTATTGAAATATCAGTTGTTTGTATTTGTCTCTACAGTAAAGCAGTAAACTCATGAGTGAGGACCTTTTCTCATATAATTACCAGAACCTGTTGTCTATTTAGGAAACAAAGAAAAAAATATCTGTCTTAATACAGTGGAATATTATTTTAGGAGTTAGGTTTAGGGCTGAAATGTGAATTAAGTGTTAGCCTACAGGAATGTATGAAAGTCAATACAATGTATTTAAAAAGATAGAAATGACATTTGTGTTAGAGCTGCTAGAGTTTATTTTGTATAATCATGAGTTTACCACAACTTAATTCAACAAAACATCAGAAAACCATAAGAATAATATTTTTTATATTTTCCCATTTAATGTTTACTTTTAAAAAAAAGTAAGCCGTTTGAAATACTTCAAAATGTATTCATTGCAAAATGACAAAAAGAGAAAGAAAAGGTTTGAGCTGAAGCAGTTGTGCCTCAGTTGTGTTGACCTCTCTGTGCTTCCTAAAAGCCACACTGGCTGAGTTAAAAATAGAGAATAATTGACAAAGTTTCAGGACTAATGCTCTGCTGCACATCATGTGAGCTGTCTTTACTTCCTGAGTTGGACAATGCTGCCACCTCTTGTCTGCAGTAACAAATTTAAGTTTTTTTAATAAAATACTTTAAGACAGTTTGCTTTCTAATAAGCACATGATGGCAAAATGCAAATACTATTTTTCATAGCTACTTTTGATGACATTAAAAAAAGATAAGCTCCAAAGTTGATATAAATCAGACTGCAATTCGGCTATGCAAACTGTCACTAGCAGCTCATTACAAACTGCATTAAAACAAGCAAAACAAACCCACTCAAGCATCAAACACAAATGGCATTTACATTTACACTCAGATTTTAAGCTGTAATTTATTTGTGTGTGTGCGTGTGTGTCAGAAACAAGATGAGACCGAGGGTCCAAATATGTGTGCAGCTCTGATTGCCTTCCTGTAATTTACTGAGTGAATTGAGTGTTTGTTTAGGCGCATGCTTAAAACTCTTGAAGTAAAGGGAAAGTGACAGCATCTACTGGGCTATTGTTTCCAGATGTGGCTCCACTCACTCACTCACTCACACTCACACACACAGCTGTGTCCACCTATACATATGGGGACATTCCATTGACTTCCATTAATTTCTACAGCCTAACCCTGACCATCTACCCTAAATCTAACCTCACAGGTACATCCTTGACCCTAAACCTAACCTAAACTCAATTCACACCTTGGTCTTAAACCTAACTCCCATTCCACCAATGGCATTTAAACTAAATAGGGACTCAGCTTAGGTTTTGTCTTAAAATGGTCCTCATATGTCACAATCCATCCACACAAACACACACACACACAGCAGATGCATAAGAATTTTCACAAACTAAAAAAAAAAACATAAATACAAAAAGCACACACACAGAAAATATATTAAAATCCACCCGCTACATAGTAGTACATGTATGTGTGTTTGTTTTGTTTTATATTCAGGCACATGCAACCTCCTTGGCTTTTTTTTTATTTTTTATTTTTTCTTACAGGGTGAAGTTTTTTTCCAGTGAATGCCACAGGTCATTTAATCTCCAGGCTTCTCCATCTGGGCAGCCGTTTCTACATTTCTGCGGTTTATTTAGAGGCACGGCAGCTTGTCACACTCTCTCTCACACACACACACTCACACACATACACACATTACAGCTAATAGCTCACACTGAATGCTGACTTTTCCAACCTATTTAAAATGACATAAATTGCACTTTAAAAGGCTCTCATAAACGGCGGCAGATTTACAGCACAGCCCCGGGATTTCCTACATTTGTGGCGACATTTGAACAAAACCAGGTCATCCTGTTTCAAAACTACTGCTTTGTTGGGTCAGAACATTTTACTGGCAACACCCAAAGGCAAGCAATCATGTAAATGTTCATGTCTTTGTTTGGTAACTTGTTGGTCTGTTAGCAAAATAGCTTGGGAGCCACTGGACAAATATTAATGAAACTCAAATTTGTTCAAGTTATTCCCATGATATATAGCAAATTGTGAGTTCTTTGTTTAAAACTTGGGCACTCAACACAATATGTCATTTCTTTAAAGCTGAAATGTAAACAGGATTCCAATCACATTTATTAGAGTAAGATTACAGTAAATGCCAGAACTGCAACAACAGAAGAGACACGAGTTCAGAAAAGGCCATCCAATGAGAAAAAGAAAGAAAAAACTTGAACTCTGTCATCATCCAGCAGCAGAATAACGCAGCTGCTCCTTCTCAGAAGTGTTGAAATCATTTTCCCATTCCACTCAGAGCCCGTGTTGCATGGATATTTTGGAGTAACGGCCACCGCTGGGGATTCTGGGTGACGTAGCCGTCTTGGCCTGAGCGTCCAATCGGTGCAAGGAGGATTTGAAAACGTTGGTTCTCAGGCCAAGCATGTTAACGAGCTGAGACCGAAAATCCGAAAGCCCGGCCAGGAGAGAGATTAGAGAATTATTCACCATAAAGTTAAAACAAAGAGCTCTTTATGCTTGGCAGGGTGTGTGAAACACACTTGAAGTGACTCTGTCCAAGACAAAGACACACTCAGTGTTTAAGGTCAGGTCAGATGTTTGAAAATGTTTTGATTTCAGGAAATGGACTAATCTGCACTCAATACGAACATCATAAAAGGCTTAAAACATGGCTTTTAAAGTTTTAGGTGCCTTAGTGGCTTTAAAAGAAAAGATCAGCTGGTGTTTGGTGTGTGCTGCGTCACACAGAGCACGAAAGCTCTAATGTGTTTGTTCTCTGGTGTCTTTATAAACCCAAGATACAAAGTCAAGAAATCTCAAAAATTAGAATTAACTCAAACAATTGGATTACGTCAACTCTGCAGTGAATCAGATCAGATTAAAAATATTTGACGTAATCAAGCTTTTCCATGACAGCTCAGTGCCCTGAATCTTTAGCACCACTAGATGGTGCTTATTGCTCAGCCCAACTAAGTTTGATGTGCTTAAAGAGCACAAACTTAACTAGGGTATTTTATGTAGATAAGGGAGGCAGATCTCTCAGTCCTCTCTCATGGTAAAACAGCTCAGTCTGTTCCTGTCAAAACACCATAAAGGACATCTGACTTAGTCCACTTTGCATTAATGCAACAACTGGTTCAATGAGTTTCTGCTCCCTTTTCACCTACTGTACAAACCTTTTTTGCACATACCTGCTCATGGAGCTTCCTATTTCTTTAAAGGCAGCCTGTTAGCACCGACGCCTCGCAGCAAGAAGGTCCTGAGTTTGATCCCCGATTCAGACCTGGGGTCTTTCTGTGTGGAGTTTGTATGTTCTCCTCATGCTTGCATGGGTTTTCTCTGGGTACTCCGGTTTCCCCCACACACAAAAACATGTACCATGTGCCTTCAGGCCACCCTTGAAAAAGAGATATGTGATCTCAATGGGATTTACCTGGTTAAAAAAGAATAAGTAAATAGAGGGATGGGTGGATCTTCTGAAAGAGGGGTTTGTAGAGTTGTTATCAATAAGCAGTATCTTACCTGCTTCAAACTGCACTCAGAACAATCTTAGGAGAATCTGAGTGAACATCTTGTTGAAGACTCTAGCTAACAACTAATCAGACTGGGTTCAGCCCCAAAGTGAATTTCTCTTGACTTGAAACAATTCATACCTCATGAATTTGAATTCCTACAAATGCTGTTTTATAAACATTTACATCACTATTTATGTATTTATACTGAAGACCTATATTTAAATGAGAAGAAGGTAGAAGTTATAATATTTTGCAGCTCCACTAAGACCCCATCATGTGGATTTAAGCTATGACCACTAAACCAACCATTACAAACATGGGGCTCGAACTAGATGTTGATTTTAAGCTTGATAACCATAACAGTGGCTAAAAGTGTTTTTTTTTTGTTTGTTTTTCTGTTTTTTGTTTTTTAGCTAAGACAGCTGACTAAAATAAAGCAAAATCATTCAATAAAGCATTGAGACTGTGATCAGTTATAAAATGTCTCAAATCTTGGTGAAAGAACTAACCTGACGACAAGTTAATGTTGGGAACAACAAACCTAAATGTAGGCAGGTTCGCGAACAATACTAGAATTTTATTAACTAAAGTTTAAAACTAGCATACAGAACCTGTCAATGAGAATTGTAAAACAGAAGAGTGACAAGAAAACCAATGGTAGAAGTGCAGGGAGCAGTGATTGCTAAATCAGGACAGGTGTGCTGATGACAGATGAACTGCAGGTGTGTGTGGAGTTAAAACTAGAGGAACTCATTGGGCTGAGATACGAAAAATAACATAGCAAAGAAAACTTTAATTTAAATCAAACATAATAAACACAAAACAGAAAAATCCTAACATCATGACGAGAAACACCCCGTTAAAAACATCAAAGTTATCCCTTTAATGTTACCATCTCCTGTCGTTAGTCAGAAAAGCCCATCTTGTTTTTCAAGTCTCCAATGTAATACTAAACTGGGAGTGTAAAAAAAATGGTGTTGGCACTTCTTCTACCTAAAAGAGCCCACAGAGATGCTGTCTGTTGGGTATAGAAGGCTGCTCTGCTTAAAGGTAAAGCAAACGTGTTGCAGCAGTGATATGTGGTCCCATGTGGGGGAGAGGAAATTTCATGTCGTTTCAGCAGGACATTTGTCAGCTTTAGAAATGTCAACCGTTCAATACCAAGGGGTTGAGAGGCAGCAGAGAATAGCTTACAGAAAAACTGAGGAGAGAAAAAAAAACACACGAGGAAGTGTAGACGGGGAGAAAAAGACATGGTGGTGTCAATGGAGCACAGGAAAAAAAACCATGATGCAGCATAATAAATGATTTCAGTATTTGTCTCAATCAGAAAGCCAGTTTGACAAACCAAATGAGTGGAAATGACTCATGCAAGCATAATCTGTCTCCATGTGCTCGTCTGGGTTTGATTCCTATTATTATTTTTTTTCCTGTGCATCTGCGCTCACAGTAGTGCAGAATTTTTTTTTTTTTTTTTTTTTTTTTTTTTTTTTTTTATTGCGCCGGGTGGG
>JAUBOC010000077.1:15306532-15324655 GCA_032275365.1 Anablepsoides cearensis
TAGGCCTCTGTGTTAACTGTTTTGAAAATGTGGTTTTTGAGTTGACGGCTGCTTCAAAACAATCAATAAAAACTGTAATATGACATGGCTGCACAGACCAGTCTGTACGCAAAGTGAGGGATGATGTGCAATTTGTTCCAAATAATGCTAGTTTAAAATTTTAGTTTGACTTGATGGAAACTTTAAGATTATTTTAATAAGAAAACTAATCTATAAATTCAGCTACCTCACAGTTTTCTTTTCTGTGTATGATCAGTCCAGAAAACTATTTTTACAACATCTTATTGAGTTTGTCAAACAAGCAAAACCTTTCAGCCTCAGAGTGGGGTTTGACCACTTCAACTCAATGATGTGACAACTTCCACTTTCAAATCAAATCTGTGGAGATTTGTCAGTTCACACCTACACAGAAGAGCCGGTCAATATGGAATCAGATATTTTCACCTCTTTGTCTGCACACAAGATAGTACATTGTGCATATCAGTACAGCAAAGCTCAATGTTGTTGAATGACCTCTAAAAACTTACTGAAGGAGTCAGAAAACTAGCTAAAAACTAAAAATAGCATAAATTAGCTAAATGTTAAAAGTTGCAAAGACTAGCTACAGCGGCAAAAGTTAGCTAAAATCTAAAAGTCCCAAATGGCAAGCCAAAAGCTAAAATAGCATATGTATGCTAAAATAAATTTTAAAGCTCTCAATGATTTCAATGTATTTCTACAGGAAATATTATACAAACATAACTACTCTAAAAAAGTATAAAAGTTGTAGTTACATTTTGATACAGGAAAAGCACAAAAATGCAAAAGTAGAGTGTGAGAAAAACAAATATTAGATTGCGGAACAATCAAAAACAAGGAAACAATACTGCTAACTCGGCATTTTACCCAAATATGGACACTTTTTTTTTTCAACTAGAATAGAAGCCTAGTCACGACTCTAAATATACTGTAACCCTCAGCAAGTCCACACCTTCAAAAAGAACAACTAAGGTGTCTGAACTTGTGGCGAACTCAGTTTGGCAGGAGGTTCAAGTTATTTGATGTGCAGACAGTTTAAAGTCCTGATGGGGATGTAAAAATAAATAATAATGATAAAAATCCCAGCTTGACACTCACTGTGCACCACAGGAGGCCATCACACTCCATGCCCACTCAGACTTTTTATAAAGGCTCCACCTGATCACACGTCAGTTACATACTAACAAGTCTGACTGCACTACATGTATGTTGTCAGGGATGATTACTCACTTTAATATGTTTTTAGAAACAAAGACATCGAACAAACAAGCAAACAACATAAAAACAATAATCTAACCAAAATTCAGTTTTCTATGAATAAATTTAAAGCATTAAACGCATGAAGATAAACTGTAAATTAGGAGGTTGTGAAAGTGGGTATGGAGGTGTGATGATATCCAAATGGAGCCAGTTTAATAACTGGCAGAAGGAGGTGAAAATGACCTCCAGTGGAGCATTGTGGGGCCTTTTTACATGAATGAGGGGAAACCTGCTCTGAATGCAAAACTGTGTGATCAGAAAGGCTCAGCGCAGGTGTTGAAGATGAAACAAATGTTAGTTTGCATGCCGACAGAGAGCCCAGCTTTACTGCCATGATGCCCCTTTTTGGATCAACTCGCTGATTCTCCAACACAGTGGACCTGCTGCCTCACACCAGCCAAAACCAGACCACTTAAAGGAGACACGCCATGCTTTTAAATCCTTCTTTTTCACATTTAAATCATTCAGTTTCAGTCTATAAAAAATGGAACTGTAATGCTTTGGTCTGATTTCACCTTTCACCTCTTCTCTGACGTGTGTCTCAGATCAACTCATTTTGAAACTGTCTCTTTCAATCCAAGTGAGGTGCTTCAAACCCCCCTCCAGCTTCCAGAATGGTCCATTTCAGTTTGATAGAGGGGTTTGTGACTATATAGTCTATACAGAATATAATAATATCTATGCAGCAACGTTTTTGTATAGCCAATCCAAGGACACAACAAAATGTATTTAATGGCTGAAAAAGTGGATTTTGCTTATGTCCTCCTTAAGACTCTTACATTCTACAACAGTAACATAATGATAGACATTCATAGAATTTCACTTTTTAATGCCTGCTAAATGCACAGACAATATTATAATTGCCCACCTGGCAGTGTTCATCTGTATATATGCTAAAATATAGCTTATAAAGTGGAGGACTGATGCAGTCATGATCCTGGAAACACTGACTCAGCAGACTGAGTGTGTCTGTTAGTGTATCACACACAGTTTGTCCCAAAGTCTCTAAAGTGGAAACATCCTGCAGTATATTTTTCCCCTCTTTTTCATTTTTTTGTTTATTTTCATCCCAGCCTGTCCATCTACCTGAATTGTGGGTCATTTGCAACAATTGGATGATTTTATTTTGGAGACGGCAATTTCTCTGCTGAGAGCCGACAAGAGGCTGAAAGTGAAGGAGAGTGGAGATGAGTGACAGAGAGACATAAAGGAGGGCTGAAGTGGGTGAATCAGGCGAGGACGAGGAGGGCGACTGATAGGAACGTTTCATCGCCTTGACCTGTGCCAACAGTTAAACGAATGCAAGTATTATATTTTTTTCTATATTTCCTGGCTTAATTAGTGACAAACCCTGTCAGCCTGTCATGCCTGCAACTGTGTGATGCTGAAGGAGACGGAAGAGGAAGCGACTATCACAGAGAGTGTGGAGGTGTTTATGAGTAGCCGTCACTGACTCTGCTAGCATGGAGGTCAGAAAATGACACTCAGTTCACTTCAGGTTATGTGGGCAATAATATGAGGTTTTTCATCATGCGTAGAATTTAGTCTGAAAAAGGAAATAAGGTAGAAACAATAAAATTAAAAGAGTAAATAGTTGTTTGTCTCTGTGTGTCCCTGTGATGGACCTGTCCAGAGTGTATCTTGTCCCTCTCACAGTGACTGCTGGACATACAGTGTAAAGGCACCAGCTCATGGATGGATAATAAGATTAGAGGTATTAATGGGAGCTTGTCCGTAACCTAGGAAGGGATTTCAAAATGAAAGTGTTAGGATTTACTTTGCATGCGTCACTTTGTAAACCTTTAAAACGCCATAAACTACCAGCTGTAGCACTTCCAGCAGGAATATTGTACCATCTAATGCAAAACTGACAGCAGGTTTATAAAACAGTGTTTGCCCATGTTATTTATATATATTTTTTTTACATTACAGTTGTTTGAAGATGGCAGCAATCCACTTTTGGTTTGGCTCCGCTTGGACAAAAGCTTGTTAATCTGGTTAGAAATAAACTCTTATTTTTCCAAACTAGAGCTGCTGTATGTACAACAGGTAAGATATGCATTGTTCATAATCCTTCCACAGAAGCCCACTTTGAAATATTTAAATTATCCACAAAAGAAAAAAAAAACATTTGGATATTTTAGTATATTAAACCAAATACACAACCTGCTTTGTATTTTCATTTAAAACTTTAGTAAAGTTTGTTTTCAGTTTCAGCTTTGTCAGATTAAAACCATATGTGTCACAGCCAATGGTAATTGTCTGAACTGATTTTTCTAATTCCAGTCTGTTTCTTCTATCCTCGGGTATATTTTAAATCTTATTTAAGACCTTTCAATTCCAAGTAGTTTATATAAACTTTGTAGAAAATGTAAGGAAATTAGTGTTTGGTAGATTATTTCTTTGTTGTAACAATGCTTCTTGGCAATAAATCTTACAGCAGGCACCTGACTGGCAGCACCTGGAGATATCACAAGCTCAAAAATGTGAATAGCAACAAGTTATTTCTCATGTGTGCAGCCCACATAGTTAGTTCTGTTGTTCATCCCACAAATGCATGTTCCTTACAAATGTGGCACCAATTCAAAGGGATTTTAAAAGGCTTCCCAATGGTATAAGATTTATTTTATTTAGGGACGCACCAATATGAAAATTTCAGCCGATATGGGTATCCAATATAATTATTGCTATTATTGCCGATAATCGACATTTAGGACTGATACCAATATTCTAAAAACTGACTAATATCATCTGATACCGATATGAATTCCTAATTCCCCATTCCTGTTATAACAATAAGATAATCTACCAAACACAATTTTCCATACTTTTTGTGCAAAGTATATTTAAATAACCTTCTTAAGCTCACTAAGATGCTGTAGTTTATTTAGATGTGACAATACAATGATTAATATATAAAAAGCATGACAAGACAAGAAGGTCAAACATAGATGTTTTTTAATTAACAATAATAATAATTCAAACGTACTTTGTTGTACACGTACACAATGATTATCAATGGCAACAAAACAAAATATTTAAAAAAAACATTTTCTCCACACACTATTTTTTCTTCCCAGCACTGGTCTATGGTAGTTTCACTACAAAAAGGGAAAGGAAGGATAAATAAAAACACATTTCATAGCTGTTAGTTAAAAACGAAAGTTCATTTTGACTTTCTTCCGGTTTGAGTCCAGCACTTTCTCCTGCCCAGCAGGTGACTGTTGAACCTCAATGACTCAAACTACAGGGACTTTTGTTAACACCAAAGTTCAGTGGCGGCACGCTGTGAGAGAAAAGTGCTGCACAAAAAAAAAAAAACAAAAAAACAAAAAAAAAACTAAATTCATTTGTTCTTCTAACCAACACAGGTTTCAGACCCCGCATTTTACTCAACAAGCTTCTCTCATTTTAAATGAGCTTCTGGAGGCTTGTATATCTATTCCTGTCTTTATTCAGCTGTGTTTTTCCCCACTTAGGACACCAGAAAGATAAGTACAGATGAGACAGGATGGCAGAGAAAGCAGAGCAGAGTGGGAGGTACAAAACAAGACAGGCTTTCTGAAATCACTGATCACTGTTAACAAACAAGGAGATTTCCCTGCAATTACAAAAACACTGTCAAAAATGCTTTTTATTGGTCCATTTTTCAGATTAACATCTTGATACAGCAGGATGTCAGAATGAACCTTTAGGCTTTGATAAAAATAAACAACTTAATTCCTCGACAAAGCTGGTTCTGTACTTCACTCGGGGATTGGTTTAGAAAAGGTTCTTCATAAAATAATAAGCCAGTTTGGTAAAAGGAAAAAAAAGTTATAGGTCAAATTTTTTTGATGTAGTGTTCTGTAGAAAAATTAGAAACAGTTAATATCTTACATGTCATAGGCAACACTTTGAACGACCTCAGTTCAAATTTAAAGGTTATCTGCAGCAGCAGATAGCTATAGCACTTCCAGGGAAAGCAGAGACATTTCTAGCCGATATATTTTTGCCAGAATCGATTTTAGAATACAGAGTTTGCAGCAACTCCATATTGTTTTAAGATTTGAGTAGATTTTAAATGGCAGCAATTCACTTTTGACTTGGTTGTCGCTCAGACTAGCCATTAGCTCATCAATATGGTCAAAATTAAACTCTATTTCCCAAAACCGAGGCTGTTCAAACATCTATCCACAACAGGTAAAATGTTTTTTTTTTTTATTAATTATGCTTCACAGAATACCACTTTAACAAATTTGAACTAAAAGTTTAATTATGTAAACCTCTGGATCAGCACTGAACCAGCCCAACATCTTCAGCAGACACTGAAAACATAGTTTTCTAAGTAATTCAAGTCTCGTATTTGATACTTTCAAAAGTGAAATTTCAGAGTGAATAGATATTAAAGTAATCTAATATATAAAACCATCATCCAACACACTAATATGAGGCTTGAATTACACTTTGCAGCTCTGAGTGAGATAAAATGTGTTCAACAAAACCCATTTACTTAGGAATGAAATGCATTAGTGTGGGGAAAACCATGATCACATTTACTTTGGAAAATATTAAATTTAAGTCCTCTTTATCACATTCGCTACAAGGGATGCGGTGTGTGAACAAGATTATTTACATTTTCCACAACACGCTGCTCTGTATTTGTTAGTGGAATTCCATAAAAAAACCCTTTAGACTTTATCAACCTTATCAATAATAATAATAATAATAATAATAATAATAATAATAATAATAATAATAATAAAAGCTGCAGCACTTAAAGTGAAAATAATGAGCGAAACGTGGCTGAGTGGAGGAGCTGATCGTAAAGGTGCGGTAATAAAACACCAGAGGAGTCTGCAATTTAACAGGACTTTGCCTTATATAACATTCATCATCAAATTTCAGCAAGTCATTTTCCGAGTAAATAAATACTTTTAGATTAATAAAGAGAATGAAGGCTATCTAATTCTGCACCCGCGAAAAATAGGATCCAACTCTTCCCACCTTTGTTTTATTACATTTACTGCAATCGATCATCATTTCCTTTGATTAAACTGAAGCACAAACGTGGTCACTCCAATAATCTCCGTATAATTGAGGATTTAAAGATAAATCTCAGCCGTAAATAGACGCAACATTTGGTTTTTTTTTTATTATTTTTTTATCAATGGGCTGTCTGTCAGAAATAATTTGTTTTCTGCTCAGGTTATCCTCATCAGAAGAACACAAGTCCTTCACTCGCTTTCAAGCTCGTCAAATTGCACAAGATAGTCGTGATTACTGTGTCTCCGACAGGCAAACATCATTTCTACGGGCAACATTCATCTTAGTTTAATCACAAACACTCCACAGAAAATGGGCTCTCATCAGGGGTATTAATGTGGATTTGCTCTTCGTTTTGTCCACAGCGGTTCTCCAAATGAGCTGATCAGCATGTGAGGAAGGTAAAACTGATGTCATCAGGAGCTGTCAGCTTTGATTTATCCACTTCAAAAAAAATGAAGAAGAAATATAAAATAGATCTGAATATTTATTTTTACAAACCATCAACATAATATGACTACAGTTCTGTAACTTGCTTTTATGTAAAATAATAAAGTGCCTTAAAAACAACACAAAGCTGCTAAATAACTTGTCTCACTTTCTTATAAATCCTGTAGAAACACAAACCTCCCCTTTTTTATATAAATATAACACCTAGTCTAACCTCTTCATTCCTCTTGTTCTAACTTTCAGTATAAACCTATCTTCATATAGTCTAAGGAAACAATAAAACTTACATTATTCAACAATAAAACCATCAACATTCAAAACAGCAGCTCCAGGTAAACATATAAAAATACTTTTGATAATTTTTAAAATGCCTAATTGTCACCTTCAGGGCCCTGGATTTCTGTTTAAACTTGCTGACTGCTGTAAAAGACAACCTTCACAGCACCTGATATGCAACTTGGGATGTTTCTGTATGTGTTTAGAGTAAAAAAGCCTTTCATCCTGAATGTTTTTCTTTTAAAGAAGGTTGGAGTTTATATTGATCTACTGGGAAATGCTTAGTTTAGCCGTGTGAAAACAAGGTAAAACTGTTAAAAAATGATCACATTCCTTTTCTTTTATCAGAGGTGTATAAAGAACTTAAAAATACCTTAACAAAAAAATCCCTTTGATACAAATGTATTTCAGGGTTTTGAGGGTCACAGGTAAATGTCTGAAGGGTTGACATGATTAACTTAAAGAAGAAAAAGTTTTATATGAAAATGGCTTCAAAAAAATGTATTTTAATTTAATTTGAATTGTAGTTTGAGATTTGACATTTTTATTGTAGTGTTATACAATACCATTAATGGCCAGTTTAAATTATATTGTTACATTAATACATTTAAAATTATAATTCCAGTTCAAACAGAATAGCCTACTGTCAACATAATTATGGAGTGTGATTTATTTTCAACTCAAAATATCTTCAAGCTAAAGAAATATAAAGTTATTAGTGAAGAAAATCAGTCTGGATAACAGCAGACTGACTGCTCGTAAAATATACGACAGGTCTGGACCGCACGTAAATTTTGTTTGTATTTTAAGAAAGATTTACAATACGAGAAAATTGGTGAATGCCATAAGCTCTCCTAAATCACTCGTACGCACAACTTATGAACAAATCTGAACGGTTCTTCCATGAGACCCAATAATCGGGAAAGTAACAGTGGTACTTTTACACACACACTAAGAAATGAAGTGTTGAACTTACTTAACCAGGTTATGTCAATTGCTTTACATTTGCTCAACTCTGTTTAACCTGATTAAATAAATTCAACACTTCATTTTTTAGAGTGCAAAAACAACTCCTTTAATGATGAGTTCTGGTCATATTTAAATTTGTAACTTGTAAGTAGGTGTAAAAATTTAAAGTAAAGAAATAAAAGTATAATTTTTATGTTTTGAATGTAATGAAATATAAGTAAAAGTTATACTTGGTAAAAAATACTTGTTAAAATTACAGATTCTGTAACAAAGTAAATGTAGATCGTTACTATATGCTTCTGTCTTAAAGCTTTGTATTGTTTTAAATAACTCATAATTAAATCAACCTAATCCTAATAAAATTAATACTTATTGTTTTTAACACCATTTAAACAAACAGCATAAATGCTAGAAAACATCCAGGGTTTCACTGATGTCATCATCATCATCATTAACAATCAGGTTTTAACAATGGTGATCTCAGTATGTTAATTACATGATAAGGCAGGAAGCTTCCAAAACAAATCTCTCCATGTCCACCCTGACAATGTACACAACCATATGTCAGTGTGCTGTTTACATGGTAAACATACTATTTTATGTATTAGGTAAAATCAATTAAGTCAAAAGCAGACAGGGCAGAGTAGCTCTGCTACTTTACTTGTGCAACCTGGAGTCTTGGATAAATAACAAAGAAAATGGCTGTTTTATCAGTTTAGAGTGCTTATTTTAGAAAATAGAGAGTAAATTATTATTCAAATAAACTCATTAACTTTACCTTTAAGTATAATCTTTAACTTGGCACAAAACAAATAAAAGCTATATTTCACAACTTCACCCGTATTATATTAAAACAAAATATTTTAACATGGTGTTTTCTCTTCACAATCAGAACCCGAAAGGGAGATTTTTATGTTAATAAAAAACATTCAGCAGGTTTTTTTTTTTTTTTCTATCTAAAGACTGAAGCCTCCATCACCAAAAAGAGGGAAAACAAATTCCCTTGTCTGGTTAAAAGGCTATAAATCATGTTGGAGGGAGACATGCAATACAACACCAGGCTCAGCTGGTGTGTAACGAGAAACAAGACAAGAGCAAACGTTTGATAACCAGTGGGCTGGTTTGAAGTGTCATAAAACAAGAATCTATCTTTTTTTTTTCAGTCAACAGATGAGCTTGTCTGTAGCAGTCAAATTTGTTAGCGTGTACATTTAGAGTTAAATACCAATAAATAATGGTGGCATTTTCTGAAGGTTTGTCCTGCCACAACACAACCAACACTTTAACTCGCCCAGAATGAAAATCTCAAAACAAATAAAAGGAGATTTAAATGCTATTGTTAACATCTCAGATTAATGGAGTTCAAGTTTACTGTGACTCGACTCCAACGTTTACCACCATCTTTCAACACAACCACAACTTCTTCAACCTCTGTGACTTGTTCCTAAACGACCATCCTGCATGACTGAAATCATAAAGCCACTAAAAAAGAACAAGACGCACGATGCAGGAGATAAATCCTGCTCCTTCTGCAGAGGCAGCAACACTGTCGAGCCTCACCCAGGAGGCTCCTAAACGCTACTGAAGTGCTGAAGCTAGCGATTCGTTCGGCACATCCTAAACACTGACAGCGACAGCAACAAACAAACCGTCTCCTCCCTGAAACGTCTCAACCAAAACACAGGTGAGTTTTGGACGACAGCTTATTAAAAAGACACGAGTGAAGGTGGCAGTGAAGCATTGAACAACCTCTTTAAAAAGGAACCAACTAAAACAAAAAATAATTTTAAAATTAGATGTTTTTTTCCTGTTATTAACCTTATTTTTCCCCTTTCACATGAAGTTGAGACATAGCAACCTCTAATTTAACACACGACATCAACAGCAAACTCAGAATTTATCCTCTTTCCACCAGTGGAAAAAAAACAGAGAAAAACATTCAATTAAACCCAAATTCAGACAAAATACCAAAAAAAGCTCATCCTACCCACCCACCATGATTCATTAAATTATCCTCCAGCGAAACATTAAAAAAAAATGACATTTGATGATTAAAAAATGTGCACCTTGTATACATACAGATAATATTGCTTTTACACTAAAAAAGTGAAATATTTATCTATAAATTATCCAAAAACAATAGAAACATTTACATTTTTTCTCACTTTTTTAATGAAATTACATATTTACCCACAACCCTAGTAAACTAGACAACCCTCACCCCTTTGGCACAATAATCATATTAATAGCAATTATTATTATAATATTGTTTTAATTACAAGACATCTGAATAGGATTGGTCACTCACACATTCAGTGAAGTAACACAGTTTCTCTAGTCGTAACACATCAGTACTGTATGTTATAGTTAAAAACATCTTTTTTTCTTCTTTTTTTAGCTTTGTTGATATGTAAATAAAATAACTTTCATCTGAAACAAAACAATAAATGTCTTTGCATGCCCTTAATATTTACAGAATCACGTTGTCTGGGTTTGTTCTTGCTGGCTGCGGTCGAGCACAGAAATCAGACCACGAACCGCATCAAATGCAGAAGAGAAAAGCTGGGAAAGATGATGGGCAACGATTTACCAGCAACAAATTTGAAGCACTGATTTCTGCTTTGATACCACTTGACTGATTTTTTTTTTTTTTTTTAATCGGTGTCAAAAATTTGTGCATTATAACCCCTTTAACGATTTCTGTGTTGTTTTTTTTATACTTTCTCTCTGTGGAGGGAGCTGACAAAAAGCCAAGGCCTCCTATCTCTAAAGCGGCTTTACTCATCGGGGCATTTTATCTCCCCTGAACGACTCAGGAAATGAAAGTGTTGGCACGCGTAAATACAATCAATTTAAAGGCAAACCCAATTCTTACAGAACCAAATGTGCCACTTCAGGTTTTTTGCAGTTGTTTGGACATCTATAAAAACATCTCTTGACACGAGACAAGGTAATTCTCTTCCTGTGAAATATGTCTCATTGAAAAATCATTGGAAATATTTTATTGCACGTAAGCTATTTTCTACAATTCAGGAAGTGTGACACGAGGCCAGACCTGACTGATGTTGGCAGCGTGATGGCTCTGTGGTTAGCACTGGTGCCTCACAGCAACAAGGTCCTGGGTTCAAGTCCAGGGTTGGGAGTTTACATGTATCCACATGTCTGGTTTCTTCCTGCATGTTTAGGCTGTCTTCAGGCCTCCCATTAAAATTATATTATCCATGGGATTTGCTTGGTTAAATAACAAAACAATAACAACTGAAAATGGACTGATTCTTGCTGAGAGTGAGCTGAGACCGTTGACACCACTCTTGTGTCATTATAAAGAGGAGCCAGTTAGCTTAGCAAAAAAAAAAAAAACAGCTGCAAACTTTCAGGTCACTAAATATACATTTACAACTTTTCTTTCTGTTTAAGAACTTAAAGTGTAGAAATACAACAGCTGTTCATAACGTTATCATGAGATTTTGATTCAACATGAGACCCTAAATATTTAACATGACAGTGGTACTGATTGTCCTCCATAGCATTAAAGAAGTAAATAACTTTAGCTTTTTTAAAATAAATTTCTATAATGTTTATCTTAGAAGTAAAAAAAAAGGCCTTTAACAGTGATCACACAGCAACCACAGTGTTGTCTCAGCGTTGGCACAGTGTTTCCTTCACTTAACTAAATTAATCATTTTTTTTATTAATATTGATTTAGATAGTCTACAAGAAAAACAATTCCGTTAATAACAGTTATTAAATACGGTGACATTGGATAAAAAAAATGTATCTTCTGGTCATGTGATTCTAACATGTGGCCATGGGATAAATAATACATGGCCAGAAGATAATTATTGCATTTCCATGCAGAGACTGTTGATCATATACATGGACAAGTTTGAATTAATTGAATTTTGTTTTAATATAGTAATGAATGACAGATACTACGTCACTTACGTTAAGCATGAAGTTATAATAAACGGTATGTTGCAGCTATAAGACACAGCTGATGACTGAAGTTGTATTTCTCAATGAAGCATTATTTTTCTTTTTTTGAAGCTCAACACTTAAAACACTACTGTGCCTTATTTTGTGTCCTTGTGACAATAACCATGGCTATGAGATAAAAAAAAATCCAATATCACTGGATGGGCACCATAAATAGACTCTTTGGTTGATCAAATCAGAAGTTTTCTTAAACCTAAACAGATTGAAGAGACAAGCCATAACTTGCTGAAAAACAAATGTCTTTTTTTTAAGCTATAAATTCAGCGGGTTTTAATTTACCATTTCACAGGATTAAGTACTGCTAAACCTTCAAGGATAATAAATATAAATATAGACATTTATATTGTATATTTTTGTGCAATCTAGTGCCTAAAAATGTAAAAACATGAAGGATACAAACCTTCTGCTCGTGGTCTCAGACATTAGTCTCATCTGACTCTCAGCAAGACAAGTTTTTGTTTAAGTTGGAACAATATACTGTTCATGTCAGGGTTTATTTGGCTGTGCGTTGTGAACATTTTGACTGGCTGTAGTGGATATCAGTCATTCTTTTTACAGTTTGCTAGTGGGATGTAGTGAGAAAGTTATGTGCCTCTGTTTAAAAGGCTTGCCTTAAACTCAATGTAAGTTTAACTGCTTTTTGTTGAATCGTGTTCTTTCGCGAAAAACAGGAAAAAGACACAAAACTTGTTCAACAGATGACCTTCGGGGCACCGAGGAAGACTCTTTCTCCCAGCGTGAATCAATTGATTCAACATTCAAGATGACTTCCACCCCAATTAATCCCATTCAAAACACTGTTTTTGATGAAGCAGGGCCGCTGCGTCCCGCTGACACATTGTATCAGGAAAATGCCACGACTGGGATCCAGCTGAGCCGTACAAAATGGACTGTTAAATGTCACGCATTAGCAGTAGGCTCTGAGGTCAGATTTCACCCAATAATCCACCTGAATGAGATCTGAAAGGGGGAGATGTTTATGAGGAAACAAGGCCTGGTCTTGTCAGACCCCGTTCGCCCTCTTTCTCAAGTTACAGACAGAAAGCTACAAAAAAAAACAAAAAAAAAACGTTTTGGTCCCAACCGCTTCAGGAATCATGTAGAAAATATACATTCAAAATTTTCTGACAAAAGTTTATAGTGAAAGAGTAGAAAATATTGAAAAAGAAAGCTGCATGAGAAAGAGGGGTGATGAAGGTGGGAGCAGATCGAAGAGGACGTAAAAGATGTCGGATTGGTCACAAAAATAGACGTACAGCTTTCGCATGATAACACCGTTCCCACAATGCACTTTTGTTAGACGGATGTTGGATTTCACCACAGAAGACAAATCCATCACCTCCTTTATAGTTACAGTGCTTTTCCCCCTTTGCACATCTCATTTGTATGAGTGTGCTCAAACTGTTGTGTTGTGCGTGTGTCTATGAGCAAATATATACTATGTGCCCTAAATCACCTCAGTTTAGTTCCTACAGCCTGGAGGAGACGATTCCCCTCCTGAAACGCTCCACTGTCATCTCCCTTTCACCTCACTGCTTTTTTTCAAAATCGCACACAAACCTCCTTTAATTAGTTGACAGCCAAGTTACCTTAAAGCCACTAGCTCCAGCTGATTGATACTGAATAGACTTAAACTGTCAGGAATGATCTCTGCTGCAGCTGGTGCCAAAACAGCTCCGAGTCAGAGCGGCCATCTTCATTCACCACTCGTGAGAGACAGCAAGAAAATACGACACTGGCAAGCCTCTTAAACCTGCGCCTCGCTGTAAACATGTAAACACAAACACAGCTTGGTGTCTTCACCAATCAGCCCTCTACTTTAACTATGTTTTTTTGTTTTTATCCCCCCTCCAAACAATGACGAATGAGTTTCGGTCCGATCCGTCTGCTCTCTGCTCCATTGGACTCGTGTTGACGGCCTCACAGTGAGGATGAGCTCTGGCTGTAGTTTCTGAGGCTCAGTCTGGCATATCTGGGCGACGGGGGAGACGGGGGAGGATGGGAAGGGACCGGGGGAACGTACAGACCCGTCTCTGAGATCTGGGAGCTACTGCTGGACGCCAGCGAGTCGCGGAAGGGCGACGGAGGCGTTAAAGCGATTAGTTCCTCGTCCAGCTCTGCCCTCATCAGGGGGGAGTCGGCGAGGCAGGTGGCCAGGTTTCCTCGCATGGGGGAGAGGGAGGGGGAGGCGTGGTGGTGGTGGTGGTGGTGAGGCGGCGGCAGCGGGTACGGCGAACGGGGGAGAGAGTGAACGGGACAGCCGCCCCGGTTGGCCTCGACGTGGGGGAGGGGCTGGACGTCGGCGTAGGTGGTGAGGGTCGGGGGCACGGGGAGCTCGCGGGGCAGCAGGTAGGGGTCGTGGGGGTGGGGGGAGGGCGGCGCGTGTTTGTTCGCGTGCGAGGGAGAGTTGCAGAGCATCATGCTGTTGAGCTCCGTGATGTTGGCGGTGAAGCGGTTCACCACGCAGCTGATCTGGTCCATCAGCGAGCTCTGGGGCGGGGCGGGGCCGTCGTCCACCACGACCAAGCGGCCGTCGCTGCCGGCGGCAGCAGAGCCGCTGCTGGGGGGTCTGCAGCTGCTGGCGCCGCTGCCACCGCTGCAGATGCTGCTGGAGTACTGAGGAGCCGCCGCCATCTGAGGCTCCTCCACCAAGCTCGCCCCGATCCTCTGGCTGACGGTGCTGATAGGGGACGG
Source organism: Anablepsoides cearensis (assembly GCA_032275365.1). Classification (NCBI taxonomy): domain Eukaryota; kingdom Metazoa; phylum Chordata; class Actinopteri; order Cyprinodontiformes; family Rivulidae; genus Anablepsoides; species Anablepsoides cearensis. The sequence continues at coordinate 15,321,221 of JAUBOC010000077.1, forward strand.
CGTCTGCGGCCGGTACGTCATGGAGTAGTGCTCCTCGGCCTCCGACAGCTCGTACAGGGTTTTATCTGCGGCGCTGTCCGGGTGAGTTGGCAGGGAGGACATGGAGGGGAGGGACGGCAGAGGTACATGCGGCGGCAGGTCGGCCCCACCGAGGTACCGCTCCTCGGAGGTCTTGGAGAAGGGCTTAATAACTGCAGTCTGATTGTTCTCCTTCTTCTTGATGTGGAAGGACAGCCGCTGCCACAGGTGGTTGCCATGTGAGCTGCTGCGCTCCGTCTGAGCCCAGGAAACAGATTTGCCATTGGAGCTGCAGAACAGCAAGAAAACAGGCAAGTCAATTCAGTACTTTTTTCCAGTATCATTTTGTGACTAAATAGGAGTCATGTTGAGTAATGACAGAATTAGTATTAATCAAAAACATTTATCTGAAAATATGATTTAAACACACAAATCTACGATGAGGGATTAGGGTCACACTACAAGATTTTTGTTTTTTAACTGCAAAATTAAAACTATATGACGGAGTATTAGGGCCACACAACAAAATTTTTTTATTATTATTATGAGATTAAAGTCATAATTTTACGAGAAAAAAAGTCATAATCTTACAAGATTTGTCCATTTCCCGTTCCTCATTTCCTCCTTATTTTACCCACACCTGCTGTGTACAGCCTTAAGTAGTCTGTGATGACTTGGGTCACTTTGTATAATATGGTTTCAGCCAAATTAGCTGCATGACTAAATCAGTCAATGCTTCCATTAATTACAATACGGCTTCAGTTTATAGTTGTTTGCACATTTTCCGAGTCCTGCTACTGATAATTTGTTGTGAATGTGCTAAAATACTTTATTTTAAGCAAAACTAAAGAAAAACTTGACAAGTTGCTCAACATTCCTCATTTTAACGCATTGGTAACTGCTTTTTCATGTAAAAGCAAGAATATTATGACTTTTCTTGTAATATTATGAATTTAATCTCGTAATATTACAACTTTAAATTTGTAATATTACAACTTTAATCTTATAATATTATGACTTAATTCTCGTTATTTAAAAAAAAATCTTGTGTTGCCCTAATACTCTGTCATAAAAGTATAAAACAACATGATTAAAGTAATAATATTATGTGGAAAAAATAATAATAATATTATTATTTGAATAATGTCACAATAGTGCATGAATAAATTCATAATATAACATGAATAAAGTCAAAATATTACGAGAAGAAACTTGTAATATTATTAGAATAAAGGTGTAACATTACAAGAATAAAGTCAGAATAGTACAAGAAAAAGCTAAATATTATAACTTTATTTTTGTGATATTATGACTTTATCCTCATAAGTTAAAAATATATACATATATATCATAGTGTAGCCTAAAAACTATATCAAAATCTTATTTTAATTTTTCCTAAATGTTCTACACTTTGACTTTATGTATCATCTTTTTACCCTGTCTTAACCCAGTAACCCATTAACCCACTCATTATATATTTCACACACTATATTCATGACTTTATTTGTTCACACACATATTGGGGCAGTAGGTTAGTGTCTTGCCCAAGGACATTTTGGCATGGTGCAGTGGCCGGGCATCAGACCTCTGACATTTAATTGGAAGACAGCCTCCCTTGCAATCTCTTTTCCTTCCAACTTCTCACAGTTTCACCTCAGCCACAGAGCTCTGTCCCCTGCTGCCCCTCCACCCTTTTGTCAGGTTAAACAGTGTGATTAAATCATACTGGAAGTCCTGATTAAAACCTCACACCATCATGATTGGTGGTGAAAGGACTGGAACTGCCCTGTTGGCAGACTCACACATCCATATGTTAAATGAGTTGATTATAATCTGCAGATAAAGCATTCAGTGATCACTTCATCAGAACTCATACGGATACACGTTGCACATACTGAATCAATATTGTTTCTTATATAAAGAGGATTCAAACTTAGAGAACGATTTTAATGTCTGGTGAAGGTAAGCCACGTATTTCTCACTGTTTCAAACCCTTGAATCAAACATTTTATTACTTCAAAAGTTTCTTTTCCCTCAAGTCCGCCTGATTCATCTCTGTCCATGCCTGTTCAGTCTGCACTGACAATGACAGCATCTCAAACACAACCGCTTCCAGCCTTTCGCCGAACAGATAGACAGCCCTGCCAATTACCACCACCCACAGAGGACGGTAGGAACGAAAGAGACAGAGCGGGGAAGGCAAGGAATGAGGGGAACAAAGACTGAAACGCTCCTGACATTTTTTCTTATGAGTGTGATTGAAATCTTGCTTGCCAAGCAGGGTGAGCTGGAGTAACCTGCTGACAAATGAAAATGTGTTGTTTCTTTTTTCTCGGACAAGAGGCTCCACGTCACTCCTTTTGAGTGCTTTGATCAGTTCCTTGTCATCGTGGATAACTGTGGATGGCCTGAAAAGCAGGTGCAAGAGCTATAATGTCCTCCCTTTTGCACACTACTTCTTTGGTCCTCTTTTTTTTATTTGACATTGCTTCAGCCTCTCATTTCTGTTCCCATTCATCTTTTTCATTTTGTGTATTCCTCTTTTTTCCACTTGGTATCCTCCTGCCTCTCCTCCTTTGTCACATCTACATTAGGTCATTTTCTACAGTTCATACCGGGGTCGAAAAAAAAGTCAAGTATATTCAAGGCAATACAGATAATAAATCTCTCAGAACGTTCAAACACACAGAGACCATAACTGCTTTCCTAAGTGGAGCCATTACAGAAAGTGGCCTTGGACTGTAACTCATGAGTAACCTGGCATTAACCTGGGCTTCAAGCCTCCGGGGGCAAACACATTCGGCACTCCAAACACAGTTATACCTGAGTGTCTCTGCAGTCGAGCCTCTGCGTTTCCACAGGTTAACCAGGCTGGAGGAGCGGCTGGCAGCCGAAGACGATTTGCCGTCGCCCACATGCATGCGCACCACTGTGCTCGTGGTAAAGGCACTGCGCACGTTTCGCTCCGGTTTGGCCAGGATGATGTACACCTGATTTCATATAAAACATTAGCTAGGTTTTTTAAACATGACTTATTAAGGAAAAAAGTCAAGGCCATTTATAGTCATCTGTCAATACAAAACTCTCTTTTTACTTTTTTCATAAAAGCACAGGGGGCTCTAGTGTGGTAATAGATCACATGTGAGCCAGGCAAACAAAGGGCACGAATCTAAGCACCAACAAGGCCTATAAAGCTTGGAACTCCACACTACTCCAGACTTTTTGAATTATGAAAGCTTCCTGGACGAGAAGCAAAACATCTTCAGCTTCAAAATCAAATCCAATTCTTGTGTTTTTTAACCTTTTTTGGGGATTTTACATTTTGGTCTGATTGAAATTACAAAAAAATGGGATAACCAGCACTCCAAAAAATATATTAAATTTAATAAGGGCAAAAGGACAGGACGCGTTTCGGCT
>JAUBOC010000077.1:15328260-15339085 GCA_032275365.1 Anablepsoides cearensis
GATAAAGTAGACCGGAAGTATATGGCACTGGTAACCCACTAGGGGGCACTGTCAGGACAGTCTGAAGCCATTCTATGAGACTGAAAACCGCTAATAACGTTGATTTAATGGACTGATAAAGTCCGAACCGCCTGCCTGAGGCCACTGCAGTTATTGTTAATATTATCTTAATGCGAAAAAAATACTTAACTTTTTGCTGCAGTTGTATCACATTTATCTAGTTCTCACCTTAGTGACAAGTGCAGAGTAACTCATGGCAGGAGACAGGCCAATCCCCAGTCTTTGGAGGTAGCAGTGGACGACGTGGGGCTTTGCTATGAGGGTAAAGGTGCACAGGTATCCCAGGCAGATCCCTGCCAGAATAATGTAACACAGCTCCCTGCTGGAGGATTTCACAACAGGGGTGTCCCGAAAACTTCAACACACACATTAAACAGAAGAGAACATCACTGGTGAAGATACAAAAAATAAATAAAAGGCAACAAGAATTTAGACACATCAGGAAATCAGGAAGTGATTTGCTACCGGATAAAGACAGCAGTGACAAAGAACGTGGCCATCAGACCAAGGCAGGCAAAGACCACTGCAGCAATGGGCTCAGGGTCCCCCCAGCGTAGGTACTCCACTGGGATCGGGTCACAACCTGGAGGTGGAAGATGTAAAAGTGAAAAGTTACTTCTTTAAACAAAACCACAGTTTCAGTCTAAAGGAAGTTTAAATCGGGCAACACAATTTTTTTTATTTAGCACATGATTTATTATTTTGTTCTTCCCCTCACTGTTTTTACTCTGCTCTTATTACTTTTACATCACTTCCTCAGCTTCGGTACACAAAACCTTCCAGTGTTCTGCAAAACAAGCAGCACATAAAGGTTGGAACATATGCTCAATAATTGTTTGTCTGCCCAGCTGCTGTGTGTCTGAAGCAGAAGGCTGCACGGGTTAACAGCTTGTCATTAAAATGCGATGATTTTAGTTAGACACAATTTGGAAAAAGCAGAACTGAACTTTCATAGAGGGCTATTAGTGCTCCCCTTTGTACTTATAAACAGCCTTACATCTTAATAAAAACACGAGTATTCTACAACAATCTACTCATTAAATCTTTCTTTCCTCCTCCATTTGTGCCTTTACTCTCATCAATTATTCGTCTCTTTTTAAATCTCCCTAACTCCACTTCCTTTTCCATCCCACTTTGTCCCCTAATTCTCCCTCCTCCATCTCCGTCTTCTTCATCGGTAATAAGATAAGGTGTCATTAATTAAAGGGACAGTTCTAATTATCTCTCATTTATTGCTGGTAGATGTTATCTGCTTGAGTTTGGAGACACAGATTTTCATCTTGGGTTTTTTATTCCCATTTTATATTGCTCCAGAAAGACACAAGCCTGTTAGGTCAGCATGGCATTATGAACAGAACCGATGAGACAGAGCAGTCATTATAGATTTAGATGCTTTAGCCCTGCTCAATCAGTGATGTGATTAGGTCTATAGGAATATACTACAGTCTATTTGTTAAGTGCAGGAGCCAAGACAATAAAACGTATACAAATGAAATGTCAGCAATTTTCTGTACACTTCTATTTAAAGTGCACTTTAATATAATATTATAAAGTCATATACTAAAACGCAGCATCAGTAGGTGGGTATATTTACACTGAGAGATAATACGAAGCTACAACTCATATAGAAATCTGTCAACAACAACAAAAAACAGCCTCAGAAATAAATTCCTACATCTAAATTTGTTCATCTTCAGAATAAATTTAGAACAAGAAATGGATAAGGGTTTCTTCCATATTTGATCACAGACACTTTCATGTGACAAAAATTACAGCGATTCTAAGACTGTGCGTGTGTGCAGGGAGGGGAGGGACCACCTACACATAAAGATGTAAGGTGGGAGGAAGCTCAGACACTTCCTGACAATTTAATTTTAAACAGTCCTGTCTACATACTGTAACTCCTAATGGTTGGCACAGAGTCCTAGCTCAGTGTTTGTCCTTGTGGGCTTTCCCAAAGCGGTAAAAATAAGATTTTGGCCACGTAAGCAATTAAATTTTTAATTAGTTCATAAAACAAAGAGCAAACTTTGTGCTGCAGCGCTTGACTTTAAGCTAAACTTGAGAAATAAAGGACGAAAAAAAAAAACATCTAGAGGGTTTGTTCGTGTAATATTTTGAGGCAAACTCCATAAAATATCCCCAGACTCAAACTTTATTGATCATTGGAGAGGCTCAAATCCCACTGCTAATCCTCCTTTCACTGTTCCCAGCTTCTACTCATTTCAGTGCCTCCATTCATGTCCATCCCTCGTTTTTACCCCAGATTCATGCCTCGCAGTTACTTTTCTCTTTTATTCTTTTTCTATTTTTTGCTCTACTGCTGTCTGTAAAGCCGTCCTCCACCTTTTTATTGTTTCACACGTACTTGACCTTATTCCCTGCCAGTTGATCTTTGCTCTACCTCGTCTCTCCTCTCTGCCTCCGTATTTTTTTATTTCTATTATTCTGTCAGGCTTTTAGTTTTCTTTCTTTTGGCTTGAGATAGCAAAATCAAAAAGTCTGCCGATGGAACTGGGCGAGCAAGTGTGCTTGTTTGATTAGGACTGTTCCTTACAGCCCCTGCAGGAAGACGCGCAAAATTTATTCCACGCAATAGCGCAATAGATGATCAATTCCAATTCAATTCTTCCATTTTTTTGGTTAATGGTTTAGCATTGTCACGCTGATTAGCGCAAAGCTTTAGTTCAAGGGTGCTCCTTTCTGTGTCAGTGAAACTTCATTTGAATTTGCAGCGGGGCTTGATTCATGTTTTAATCATTGAGCTTGGTGAGGCGCTAGCAAGCAGAATAATGAGCAGCTGAGAGAACAACAAGACAATATCCTGGAACTTCTGATACCACGGAGGTGAAATAAGTTTCCACTACAACTGTAATGGTTGCAAATTGAAAATTGAAAGCTTCTCTCGATGCAGAATAATTAAACCACTCGTGACCATGTAGGCTACAAATTAAAAGAATGAGAAAAGAAACAGGAGGGAACAAAAGGGACCACGTAAAATGTAGGGATCATTCCATTTTTTTCCCCTTTTTTTAGTTTAACCACTGCTGCTAATATTCTACAACAGCATTGGTATTAACTTTTTTCCTCCTTTCCTACAATCCCACATGCATTCACACACATTGTGCATCTTAAAAAATATAAAGACACATAAACTGACCTGTGAGCCCATCGTTAGGCCAGGAGCCCAGTTCACAGGCGCGGCAGGTGTATTCATCAAACACAAACTCGTTCTCCTTGCAGGGCGTGCACGTCCAGCAGCAGCTCACCTCTCCCTTACGGATTACCTGAAAGGGATCAAATAAGCACCTGATATGAGCGCACAGGTCTGTTTTAGATTCCCGAACTAAGTTGAGTCTCTTTGAATTTTCTAACTAGGCAGATCTTAGCCGATATATTCACACAAAGCCTCAGCTTTAGTCAAGTCAAGATCTGATCGTTTTGAATTTTGGACTGGAAATGATGACACAGTGGAGGTAAAAGCAATAGGAGAACAAGACTGTAAGCAAGTTCCTGACAAGACAAGAGCTCACAAATTCTACACAATTTATTAGCCACACATTGTATTACAGTAAAAGCACAAAATATATCTTAAATATATCACATTACAAATGTAACCATACTGTATGAGATTTAAAACACTCATCAACATGGAACTGTTTAATCTTGGTTAAGCGAATACAGTTTTAGTATAAAATAAGATAAGATGTGTAAAGTTATACGGTGAGGAAAACTCAAAATAAGGAATGTAAATGTAAATATCAAACCTTTGGTGTTTAAAAAAATGTGAGCTCTTTTTTCATTAGCGCTGTGAGTTTCTGTCTAGTGAGCATTAGTCCGTACACTGACTGGAAGCTATTGGCTAAAACAAATTGGGATTCACAGCATATTACAGGCCCATTAAATACAGTAGATATCAAAATAATTACATCATTTTCACTCAGTGTTATTTGGTCTATGTTTGTTTGTTTTAAATCAATTTCATAACATAAAATATAAAAATGATGCACACTAAATACTCCAAATGGTTGCTTTTAATATAGTTGATGGCATCAGTGTATTATAAAGTCTCTAAAACAAACATTTTAAATGTTTTATTTATTGTTACATATTAATTTACATCAAAAGATTAGATCTGTCAGCTTACCTTAATCTGTCCTTTGTCACAGGGTTCACTGCAGACTGATTTGATAATGACATCTTTGCTGGACCAGATCTCATCATCGTCTATCTTCAAGCCACTGTTGTCCCAACTACCAACATTAATGTAGTCGTAGTAGTCCTTCCCCATCTTTTTGAAGTTCATTATTTCATACCTATTAAATAAAAGTAGGTGGATATACACTAATGGGTACTTCCTCTGTAAACCATCAGGTCAAACAACAAGAACAAAAGAAAAAAAAACAAGCCTGCTATCACTGACTGAGTTCAGATCCTACCTGCCAGGTGAGTCGCCGTTTTCATCGAACAAGATTCCCTCACCCGATACGCCGGTGAAGTTAGTTTTCATCAGAAAGTCCAGCAGTGTAGCACCATCTATTGGTCGCATGGCATCACAAAGACCCTTAAAATACACGAAAATAGTATAAACAATCATCTACAAAACATCTTACGTACACACTTGTTTTTTCAAGGACGTTAGGTAGGCGTGTCCTGGTACCAGTTTTTTCTCAAACTGAGTACAAGAGTACTTTAGTTTGGGTAAGTTTTTTAGGTTGGTGACTTTTTCCATTATTTTTCATTGAGTTTCCCAACAATTTCTCAGTATATTGTACAAGATAGCCCCAGAGTCTGAACTTACACTAAAATTATTTTTTTCATAAAAAATTAACTGTAGAAATAAATAAATGTGTAAATTTGTATAAATTGTTCAAAAGCTAAATAAGTCAAGACATGCAATAATAAAAATAAAAACTTACGCCTTAAAAAAATTACCTAACTCGTTTTTGAAAGTGTTCCATGAAACACAAAAAAACTAACCAAAAATGGATCATATAGCTTTTTTTTTTTTTTTGATTTCTGACAAACTTGAAAAAAAGAACTCTGGATTATTTTCGGAAAGTGTCTACATTCGATATTCAGTTTCTACGTCAGCCGTAAAACTGAATGAATTTTCTCACTTGATTTTTTTTTTTTTTTTGCCATGTATTTGCTGTCTTATCAACAAATAAATGGCACTTTTTCTTCAGATTCATCTGAGTTGTTGTGTGTGTGGGTCATTTCTGTAAATTTATGTGCATTTATTTTTTTATCCAATACAGTATAAACCTGTTCAGGTCTTATATTTGCAGTATAAAATTACACACACACACTGTCATTATGATGGAGGGAAACGTGCATCTGAAATAATCAAGAGGGGAGGGGCTGGGCACTCTAAACCTCTCTGCAGAAATAAAATTACAGTAGTTGTCTCCAGAGCAGAATAAAGAAGTGTAAAACTAATTACACAAAGTAATTTATTCACTGACATATAGCAAAGGGGTTTTTCATGGTGAAAATTTGCTAAATGAAGAACAGAGAACTAAACACAGAATTCTAATCAGCAAAATTACAGTCAAAAGAAGGCAATCTAGTGATGAACAATTACCGTTTCTAAGCCACTTCTTAGGAGGAAAAAGAATTAGACCAAACGTGTGGTGGACTAAGACAGAATCTCATTTTTTTATATAATGAATAGCTAAAGAATGGTCTTCAGTGATAATGTGTTTGAGATTAATGGCAGCAATTTTAATCCTATGTATAAAGATGAACGGGAAGATAAAACTATCAAACCCACACTGAAAAGTGGTAATAAAACTAACAAAGCCAGAGGTTATCCAGCCTTTTCCGATACAATGTTCAACATTTGTCAAACACATGCTTCACAGTCTGAGAAATACTTACAGTTTTTGCTTTAAGAGCTTTAAAATGCGTGTAATGTTGCAAAAAGTCAAAAAAAGGGTCACATGAAATCGAACCCAAATGTTACAGAGCAGGGTTGTCCAAACATCATTTCACCTCACCTGTCCAAGGTCAGGTTAATTAGCCTGTGTAGCACACCGGAGACTTTCACAGAGCCTGAACATGTGAGGAGGGTTAAAGTTCGTGGCCTGTCGACATGACTCTGATCCAGGAACGTAGTTGGTGCCAAATTGGCGTTCATGTGAGAAAACCACTGCATGCTGGAACACGCTGCTCTAACCACCGTCACTGTTATCACCCAGCTGATTCTGAAATGTCACCTTTTCCTTTCGTGTATCTCTTTGCTGCGCTCCATATGCTTTCTGGACATACCTGATATCCCGGGCAGAGTGAGCGCTGCATGTTATGCAGACCATATGCCATGGAGTAGATGGCATTAATGACAAATCCCATCTTGGTGTCTTGCGCGTACTGCTGCCGAAGAGACTCCCGCTCTGTAGAGGTAGAGAAGTGAAAACTAGACTGACATGTACAGGTGGGTAGAAAAGGATTTGCACATCAGAAATAAAAAAAAGACAATGTTCTTCTTTATTTCTGACATCAAAGGCTACTTTCTTCTCCTCTTTCTCATCAGTTACTCTCCACTTCTGCATCTCATTTCTTTCTGTCTCTGTCTACGTCCCGTTCCTTTGTATTTCACGTCCCTTTTCAATAGAATAAATAAGAAATGACTCTCTTTGATGCCACACTGTTTAGCCTATGAATGGAGTGAACGACACAGTGACAAGAGGAAAAGGGGGACTGAATGAAAATATGAAAATCAAGGGAGCGTTCACTCTTAAGTTGAACCGGAAAGCTGTGTGGACCCACATGTTCAGTTGGTAAGTGAGTATTCAGACTGTCTGATGGGTAAATATTTACATTATTAGTTATTATGAGAGCTAGTCGATGAAAATGTAGATTGGTATTGTTCCCTTTAATGCTGAAGCAATGATGACTCTATTTTCCACATCTCAGTGATGTATAGCAGAGGCCCAGTTTTCACTTCCTATACCGATAAAACCCACCGCACTATAAAAACAGCTGCAACAGAAACCACCTAATGTAGCCAGTACTTACTGCCACAAGTGCGGTTGTACTTGTTGTTTTCTTGTGGGTGACCTTTCAGTCGGCAGTGAAAACGATGCTGCCAGAACTCCGGAAACCAAGGGTTCCTGTGGTTGTTCTCAGGGCGAAGTTTAAGGTAGTAATCATCGTACCACTTCACATCAGCTGACTGGAGCTTGATGGTAATACCCCCGGCTGCTTCCCTGACGTAACCATCTGTCACGTCATACCTGTCTGCCCAGCCATCACTGCACACATGTAAACAGACAATCAGAAACATTTAGACAAATCCTAGATTTCAAATAAATGTAATCGATAAGTACCACCAAGAAAGAAAATAACAGCTCCACTTTTCCCCCACAAAAACAAAATTTATATAGTTTTTCTTTAAATCTGTCGTGGAGCAATTTGGTCAGACAAACACTGATTATGCTGCCTCTGCCTTTTGAATAACAGTCAATAATAATAGTTTTGACAGGAAACCAGTCTTGTGTAAAGTACCTCAAAGTGATACATGAGTGAAAATACAAGTTTCTTACCTTAAAATTACTTTGGTATAAGTCGCCTTTAAGGTTATTACTTGAGTAAAAGTATATATTTCGGATATAAAATGAACTTAAGTAATAAAAGTAAAAGTACTGAGTAAAAGTGAGCTGTTACAATTTCCAAAATGACAATTATCAGGAGATGATCTCCGAAAAAATATTTTTCTAAAGCCCATAATGACTATAATGCTATACTAGAACTGCAAGGCAGTTATAACAGGGGTCCAAGCCCGTTTATGCACGTCAACCTTGGCCCATTAAGTCCCAAACATCCTGTAAACTTGTGTACTACTGAAGTTGTAGCATGATGAGAAATATGTATAAGGTTTATTTGAGGTGTTGCAGAGAAAAATTTGTTTCAGAATTTGTATATATTTATATTTCTCATCCAGCCATGTTTATTTTCCTCTATCTGGGAAGTGCTATATATCTGGATAGGCTCATTTTTATTTCATGAAAATGTAAAGAGTAAAAGTTACAAGTAAGCTGAAAAATAATTACTGCAGTGAAGCATAAGTAACCAAAATATCTACGGTTTCTTTTGCCAACTTAAACATTATAATGAACTGTGAGACCACAGCTCACTGTTGGATTGTAAGCAGAAGATCCTGGAGCAATGCAATGTATCTACACTACAAGCAATTAACACTCCACAAAAGGAAGTCCAACTCACAATCCAGGTAAAACCTGCCATGTTTCTCTGTTGTTTGCTTCCAGATAGAGACCATGTTGCAGTAAACAAACATAACCTCCTAGTTGCTGTTCCAGTCTGATACAGACACACAGTAATGTCTCAAGCTCCAGCGCTCAGTGTGATCTGAGCCGTAAAAAACGAAACAGGTGCAGTAGCTAATTTTGTCATCCTATCTTGTCATAACAAGTACACAAGAACATAAAAAAACTTCCTAATTGCAGGCCTCAAATGCAGCTGCTAACTTCCAGCTCCTGACTCTTAGCGGCTCCTGTCGCTACATTTCTTCCCCCAATTTCAACAAACCAACTCTGTTCTTACTGGACAGTCTCTGAAAACTGCTGCTCAGGACATTTCAACTCAGGCTCTGAAGGCTGCATAAACAAGGTTTCAAAAAGAAATGTTTTTACTAATATACAAGATTATTTTCAAAATTAGATGGTTGATATTATTATGTGTTCCTCACTGACTGCACCTGAGCACCAAGCCTCAGTGATACAGGATGTGCTTCTTCTTTGCTCTGTTAGCACAGAACACAGTCTTTAAACTTGTGATCTGTTTTACTCCATCCTCCTGAGATCAGGCAACAGTCCCAAGATGTCAGAGTAAAGGAATACCCCCAACATATCTTGCATCTTTTTTTCTGGGTCAGAAATGCTCCTTGTAGACAATATTTGGTCCAACTACAAAGCTGATCGTTAGACGGCAGATATAGTCTGAGGTTTTGCTGAATTTAACGCTAATATTTCCTTCACTCCAGTATATTTCTATGTTGACTGATTACTAGTACTGTTTGATTCAGGAAAAATAAAGCAATAAAAAAACTGATAAATAAAACTGCTGTTATATCTGCATCTATTATGCTATTTTCTTTTACATTTTTCAGACTCAGAATACAATTTTTTTACCAGGTATTTTTGCATACAAGAAATTTGTAAGGTTTAAAAAAAACATAATGTAAGATATGAAGTATGTAAAACTAGAACGTCAAGTTAAAATACGTATGAAACTATTGACTAAATAATTTTAACAGAAACTAGATCCAATTTAGGCTAGTAAATGTTCTTGCGGATGAAAAATGTTTTGTGAAAGTGAACATAAATGCAATGCGCATGACATCCAAAAGTTGCAATAGTGTAACGGAAAATGTCCATACATTAATGTTATGTGCAACGAGGGTCAAATCGGTGGGGGTCCCTGCACTTGTTGACGAGTCCAATTGTTGAGAGAAAGAAAGTTTAATTTGGCCGGAAAGGAAGAGTCACAAAGAGCAGGGAGAGCTTGTCCTGTAGAGCTGGGATGCAGAACTGAAGAACACAAAGACTTTACTTAGAATAACAATTTCTTTAATACATCTGTTCATATCATAATTTAAACAAATGTAACTTATAATAAAATTATGTTACAATATAGATCTTTTTGAACCAGTCTAAAAGGTCATTTAGTGTTATTACACATACACAGAGATGCAATGAAGAAGTGAGGCATTCTTTAGAGCACACAAATTTAAGACATTTATTAAAGATCTGGAATTGTGATCCATAAATAAAGATGTAAAATTAGGTTTTGTTGATGATGGAAGGACAGAAAATCTCTGGTAGAGACACATCCCCCACCAGAAATAGACATGCTCAGGAAAGGCATATGAGACTGAAACATTGAAAATCGAGGAGACAAAGTGTGAAAGGAAGCTGAAACAAAATGACCACTGGAGAGTCAGGAGACACGTGGGAGGGAACTCTTACATCAATATGGGCACTGTCCAAAATTTAATGTATCATTTCAAAATGGGTTATAACCACTCTGCACAGACACACCCACACACCAGCAGGCTGCTGAGACGATTTAGGTCAAATTGAGTATTCCAGCTGTAGCTCAGCAGCCACGGCCCATCAGACACCAGCTAGATGAATACGACCGCCTCACAATGCACGCCCACATAGCATGGAGACATATTACCTCTGTGTGCATCTTTTGGAGGACACTTAAATTTATAGCTCCTCTAGGAAGAACAGATGGCAACGTGAATGTTTCTGTGTGTGTGACCGAAATAAAGACAGGGACAAGTTTTTTTTTGAGTGAAAAATCTTTTCTCCTTTCACTATTATTGCCAACATGCCTGAAGCAAGACAATGATCCTCAGTTCTTACAGTGAAAATTAGTTTCTTTTAGTCTTATTTTGTTTATTTCTGATGTTTTTTTCTTTCTTTTATTTCTCTCGCTGAGCCTCCAGAGTGCAAAACTCATTTTCTCCTACAGCTAACCCTGCAGCCGCAGTTTGATTGGAGATTTCAATGTGACTGTGAGTGTGTAAACTACATTCTTTGAATGTGTATCTTTGCCTCTTCATGGTGTCATTGTTGGTACCATCACCCCCTGTCTCTGTGCTGTGGTCATAAATCACAATGAAACTATATGTAGTTTGAGCCATTATTTCAAAAATGTGTTAGTTAGTTAGTTAGTTAGTTAGTTAGTTAGTTAGTTAGTTAGTTAGTTAGTTAGTTAGTTAGTTAGTTAGTTA
>JAUBOC010000077.1:15352220-15362688 GCA_032275365.1 Anablepsoides cearensis
TAGCCATTTCCTTACTTGGCAAATCCACCATATTTGTTCCCAACACTCATCAGTGTTCTGCTCCACAGTGTGGTCCAGAGGATCGCTCACATCCAGTTCTTTAATAAAACCTTTAAACCTGTTTTTGTCTCCAGCTATTCTGAATCTGAAACCTTTCAGTGACAGGACCTTTAGGCATTTAAATATATTAATGGAATTCATTGTGACATCATGCTAGAATCTAGACCAATAAAAATGTTGTTTTCAAACTGGCACTCTCATAAACAAAACTAACTTCTTACAAACCAAATAATAAATCAAGAAATTTCAACTAACCACTAGTCATTTTGAAGCTTTTGAGATGGAGAATTGTATTATAATAATAAATCAAAGCTGAAAATTCAGACTTGTTACTCATTTTGCCTGATCAATCATTCAACATGTCAGGATTTATGAACGTACGCTTGACATCATTCACCTGTCAATATGTTATGATTATGACATGTACGCAACACTGACTGATGAATATATATCTCTTAAGTGAGACATTAGTGGTAATCCGAAGCTCAGACATGAACACTAATCCCATATCAGTAGTTTCTGTAAAACGGCTCCAGATGGAACTTTACATAAAACTTTCATGAACGTTAATATTGCAGAAATATTCTTCTGTTTATTTCAGGCTAAATGATTACAAATCTGCATGCAAATTTTTAAAAATGAAGAAAATTTCAGACGTATGAGTCTGGATTTATTTGGGGTTTTGCACAATTTTACAGAAGGGTAAATATCCCTAAGGGGACAATAAATATTATCTTGATCATTCTATTTTAACAGTTTGACTTTAAAGCTTAATACATATTTACATTGGAACAAGCAAGGGCATCCAAGATTCATACGTCAAATTGAAAAATGTGAGTTAGTCCTTTGTCTCTGCTAACACCAGGCCGTTTTACACATCACACAGCTATTAGGTAGTTTTTAAACAACATTCCTTCTCCAGACATCTGTTACATCTGACCATAAAACTGCCCTTTAGTGGGACTTTCCTTTTATCTCTATGTTGAACTGGATAAATAAAAATATTTAAACAGGGTCAGGTTTGAGGCAGGAGTTAAAAAAGTTTTTTTTTTTTTTTTTTTTTACCTGTTGGTCTCAGGAAATCCAAAGCCTTCCTTCATCTTTGTGTCTACGATGATGACTGTATGTGATGTAAACGTCCAGAAAAACCATGGTATGTGTAAACACAGATCTCAATATCCTCTTCCCATATGTGCAACTATCCTACCCTTAGCAAAGAATTCTGTGGAACAGAATGATATGCCTGTGGCTAAGAATCAGGAGCTATTTCCTGCTTTGCAGAGTGGCAATAATTATACTCGATAGGCCTGTATGTGCAGACACACACACTGCTAGTCTGTCTGTTTGACAGCAGGGATTAGCGAGGAGTGCAGTTAATGCCCAATAATGAGGCATCCAGCTTATCGCCCACAGAATCATGTGTGAATTTGTAAGTATGTGTGCGCGCGCGACTGTCTAAAAAAAGAAAGTAATGAACAGATCTACAGTAAATTAGCTGTGGTATTGTGACCTTTAATGAATTTCCCACTTCTTATTTGTAACACATGCCCTAATGTTCTCCTTCATCTGACAAAGTTCATTTTAAAACATTGACTGGGTTGTAAACAGGACACAAAAGATCAAATGAATCATATATACGTAGAATATCTGATTACCCTAAAGATAAGTTATTATCAGAAGTACCATGAATTGACAACCTCAAGTGTTTTTAGACCAGAGAGCTCCATAAAAGATTACATTCCCTCCAGTTCTTTTCTATGAATGTGTTTTTACCATAAATAGGAATGCTGACGTAACGTCACAGCAAGATAGCAATTTGTGGATGAGTCAAAATCATGTTGTAACACACACACACACACACACACACACACACACTTACACACAGACCATGCTTTTGGACTTCCTACACTCTAGCGTTTTCAGTTTGTCTGAATTTAATCATCCTGGCCTTGCACCGACTCCTGACCACCACTTTACTGTTCTGTTTGTACTGTGAAAACTTTTGTATAAAGTCAGTGGTTTTTGAGGGGATTTTATTTTTATTTTCTTATCACCACTGACCCCAAACTGTTGCTTGTATTTTACACTGTAAAAATATGAACCAAAAGCCCGCAGTATGTTTCTTAACATAAGCTGTGGTGAAAGAAAAGAAAACAATTTCATGAAAAAAACAAGACTAGGCTTACAAAATTGAGAAAAAGACAACTTCAGCCAAATAAAATCAATACTCATCAGCAAACAAATCATATTTGTAGTTTTGATTTTGAATATATATATGTATAATGAGGTAAGCTGAAGATTTTGTAGATATATTCACAGAGAGTGTTTTTACTCATCTCTGAGTTTGTTTTAGACTCTCATTTGACACTGAATGTCAATACTACACTTTTTAGACTAAACAATATTTATTGTATATGCAGCATTAGTACTTTATGAACCAGGATGTGAATTTATTTTTTAAATTCATTCTGATGGTAAAAAAAAAACAAAAAAAATGGTTTCCCCACTTTGTTTTGGTTACCTCTTTGTATTTTTTTCCACAAAGTACTCAAACTCGCCTCTAATTGTTTAACTAGAATCACGTATTTTCACTGAACTTGAAGAGTCTGATTACAACAACAGGAAAGGGCTCCACTAACTCGTTACATTCTTCTTTCGCTGCATAATTCTGCTGATGAGCAGTTAGCTGAGAGATCTCTTGTTGTACAAGGACGCAGATGGAAGACCGTTTATAGCACACAAGTAAACCTCTTGATCCTTCTCTTGCAAACTTCCTCTCCTTCACACACTATCTCTGTCTTTCCAATATTTTATTTTCCACCCTCTGTCTCCTTTGTTGCCATAGTAACAAGCTGTGCGGAGGCTGCGATGCAGGCCACATCACACCCATTTTCTCCCAGTTGCCCGGAAGAGAGGGAACACATGGAAGAGAGGGACAAATGGATAATGGGGTCTGGCATGTGTTTGCTGGAGTTCAAACAGAGTAAATGTCATTTGACACCCAGGTGAAAAGAATTAAGTAAAGTTCAAGCAGCACATGAATGTACTTTCTGATTACTGGAAAACAACGCCAAACTACATTTTAACAAAATTGATGCAAAACATAGTCAACACCTGTAGACTGAAGTTTAACTGATGTAAACTTGAGTTAATAATGTTGTCAGAACGTCACCAAACACTTGCAGATACAGCGAGCTGTTAGTCATGAACTGCCAGAGCAACATGACACAGTTTGACCTTGTTTCAGTGCAACAGTGCACATATTCTGCTGAACCATCAGTAGCTGCGTTTCCACTGACCATGAAAATGCGCAAATTAGAAATTGGAAAATAAATTTGCTCAATGGAAACACGTCAATTTAGAAAAAACTTACGTTTTTCGACAAAATGTTTTTGCGCTAGGACGAGGTGTTTTTTTGGCCGTATTGAAATTGGTGTATTTCGCGAAACTACAATAGAAACACTTTTTTCGCATTAAGGGAGTCATGTGATCAAGAACCGGCTGTTTCTACTGACGAAAAGACGAGGAAGAGAAAGAGACAAAATGAAGTATAAGTAGTAGTAGTAAAATTGCCAATGTTGTAAAAGAAAGTAGTAAACTCACTGACTACAATTTCCCAAAAACGCCACATACGTATCAGATCCCAAGTGTTTTTTTGACAATATCAACAAAGTTTTGCGCACATTTGTAATGGAAACACAGCTAGTGTCTGGATGATACAATTCATTGCAAGCAGTGGCACGTCCACATCGATTTAGATTGGTTAGCTCTCCTCACTAGTTTGTTACGTTGTTTTAGTTGATAAAAGTACTCCTTCACCACGTGAGGCTCAAAAATAACATCTATGATTTAAGACAAAATAAGTGGTTAATGTCTTGATGTCTGCTGGCACTATGGCTTAGTTGGTAGAGCTGTGGCCTCTGAATCCCAGCCTGGGACCTTTCTGGGAAGAGTTTGCATGTTTTCTCTAGGTACTCTGGTTTCCCCCCACAGACCAAAAATCCAGGACTGTTAGGCTAATTGGTAACTTTAAACTGCCCCTAGGTGTGAGTGAGAGAGTGAATGGTTGTTCGACTCTATGTGTCCCTGTGATGGACTCTGCCCCAGGATGAATGATTACTTTTGCTTTCCCAATTATCATGAGCAGTTTCATGTTTTTTCCTTAAATAGTTTTCTTATAAATGAAATTAATTTTCACCAAAGTCATTTTCTGTTAAGGTATTTTTACTTTTATTTATTTTATATATTTTATACCTCTGCTGATTAGGATGCCTATATAGCAGTGATCAGGGCACATCCCGCTGGTAGGAGGCCCCCAGGGAAGATGTGGGGCTCCCAGGAGTGATTATTTATCCACTCTGGTTTGGGAACACCTTGGGGTGCCTCAGGATGATCTGGAAAGTGTTATTAGGGAAAGGGAGGTTGGGGTTTCTCTCCTAGACATGTTGCTTCCGTGATCCGACTAATAAGTGGCAGTAGAAGGCATTTAGTCTCGTTTTATATATTGTTTTATCTAAATGTCTATTTCTTGCTATCAGAATTCGGATGACTGTTCAACCTGACTGATGTAATTAACTGATTTTTAGTTATTTCAAACATAGGAGTTTGACTATGCACACAAGTGATGTCAGGATGAAGCAGGAGATAAACTGAGAGGTCGAAGCTTTGTCTGAAGTGATGAGGGTGTTGTTCTGGTTTGTTGTAGCAGAGAAGAAGGAACTGATCCAAAGAGCAAAGCTCTAAATTTACTGGTCTACACTCCAACTTACTATTTGGCCATGAGATACGGATCAATGAGAAGCTCCGTCATTCGGAAAAAAGCTCATAGCAGAACTGTTACTCCTCTGCATTCAATGTATTCAGTTGAGATGCCTCATGGGAACCTCAACTTGGCGGTTATCTGGGCACATGCCAGGAGATCCAGAGAAAGACCTAAAACTCACTGTGGGGGGGGGACTATATTGGTCTGTGAATGCTTTGGGATACCCCAGAAGCTGGAGAGGATCACATGAGGAAAAGAACTGTCTAAGTTTCCTTCCTGAACCTTTTACTACTTCAAATAAGCAAAAGACATGTAATAAATGAACAAGAACATGATGGGACAAATCTGAGTTTTTATAAATCGAAAAACATCAAAATGTGAAAAACTGTTAAATACTCAGGGGGAGGAAAAGCCTGTATTTTATCCAATGTTATATAAACCCATTTGACGTTGCTCCTATTTTATATGCTTTTCACATAAGAAAGTAAAGAGGGATTTCAAATGCTATGCTATGAAGAAAAAACACTCAGGCTCTCCACTTCCTCCATATTCACATGTTTCATTTTGCTGGAGGTCATTTCTCAAAGGTATCAAAGTTCTCTTTTTTAATTACCATTGCCTGCTTCTGGGTCTGAGCTAAATTAAGGGCCCATTTAATACCTGTCCAGGCACTTCAGGAGATAGCAGGGCGGTTTACAAATGGCCTTTCAAATGTGTGATAGATGAAAGTGTATTATACAGAAGAAAGAAAAACTGAAAAGGTCAGGGAAATAAAGCACTAAAGAAAAAAAGAAGCGAAATGAAAGTGTAAGAAAAGTAATGAAAACAAACATCAGAGGTTGTTTGTGTCCTGATGAGGTCTTTCTTTTAAATTTTCTGAAAAGGTTCACTTAAATAAATATCTTGGATGTCAAAGATAAAACATCAAAACAGGGGGGTAAACCCTTTAGATTACGGTGTGGATTATGGTGACAACGACCATTAAAAGGATTACTATGTGTGTAACGGTGTGTGTGTGTCTAAGCAGGCAGAATTACTGATGAAACAGTCTGATTAATTCCTCCATGTAAATGTTAGAAATTGAGCAGCAACATATCAAACTGAGAGCTCACAACAAACAGGTGGTACAAGCAATTTGTTTAACTGACTAAAAACGAATAAAATGACAAATTCTCAAAAGGGGAGTTACTGTATATTGTACAGTTACTGTGCGCTACCTTCTCTTTGCTTCTTGTTCCTGCTATCCATGTCTATCTGTCATCCTTCCATACTCTCTAATTCCAAGCAATTTTCCCATTGGATTGCTGTAAGAGGATCAGACCATTCCCTGGGAGAGCAATAAGAGGATAAATTGTGTGTGTAAGCATGCATTTGTCTGTCTCCCCGTTACTAAGTATGTCTGTTCGTACATATGCCTGTAATTTCTGTAGGTGTTGCATATGATGGTCAGTTAATGTGTATTTGAAAACAATTTTTTTGTTTGTTTTTTAGCCAAACTGAAGTTTTATGTCTATATGTGAGGAAGCACCGATGTTATGTGGGCTAAGTCTGTGCGGAGGTGTGTGTGAGAATGTCTACATGCCCTTAGGTCCGCCCTACATACAGAAAAGCTTTTCATTTCCCGTCCAGGGACTCAGAGAGTCTTGGGTGTTCTGTTCTTAAGTGCCACCATGTTGTTCTTTTTGAAGGATGATGCCTAGATGAGCGCTGAGACAACAAAATGATGAAGGTGATAACAAAAGAAAGAAGTGCCTAATGATTTGATATGGAGATATAGGAAACTACCACTTATATACCAATGCCATCAAGAGTTTTCTTCTTGTTTTGGAAGCTACCAATATTATATCCATTGTCACTTTTTGATGAAAACATTTTTTTTACTTTCTCATGTAATAAAATTGGCAATTTAAGGTACAATACAATAAAGTAAGCTTAACACACCTTGTTACCTTCAGAAATTCATACATTTCACAAATAAATTGTATTACTCTCACAAAATACATGGGGGTTACCAGCGGCAGTGGTGGAGTGGGAGGTTGGCAGAGTTAGAACAGTTACAGTCAAGTACAGAGGTGTCCAATCCTGGTCCTCGAGGGCCACTATCCTGCACCTGTTTCCCTGCTCCAACACACCTGATTCAGTGACTGAATCACCTCATCAAGTCCTGCAGAAACCCGTTAATTACCATTCATTCGAATCAGGGCTTGGATTTTTTTTACAGGCGCAAAATTAATTTGAAGCTTTTTTTTTTTTAAATCTGTGAAATTTTCCCCGTACATCTAAATCCATGTAATTTACGGACAATCTGACAATCCGAACAACTTGATATGTATGTGTTCAGGGTCAGTGCAGTATTAAACCTACTACATGTGTAAACGTTACTGAGATTTATTCTTTATTAACAGTTGACTCAACAATGCTTTAAGAAAAAAAAAATCATAGTGCTAACCCTGTGTTTCATAGCATATATCCCTATAACTGTGATTCAAAGTATTATAACAATACTTTAAAAAAAACATGGTCATAGTTCCACGTTTAAAAAAGAAATAAGGACAAACAACAACTTTTAAGTTTTAGTCATTATATGTTTTTGATCAACACATTTAGTGAAAGAAATGCTTTGAGCAGCTATCAGGACTATTTAAAACAGACTAAATGAATTTTTCATATCAACCATAAAATCATATTTTTTATTGTACTGAACTTTGATGGGTTTTGCATACTAACCCCAGTTTGTTGCTTTGTTGCTCTTGGGTCTCTTTCAAGGTTCTATTTTAAAAGGTTACAATAAAAGGTTTGTTTTTAACATATAGTTGGAGGGAAATGCAGAAAGGTTAGTAAATAGATTTGTTGTCGTATGAGCAAAGAACAATGCATGAAGCAGTCAGCTGCTAATTATCCACTGGTATTGTGTATGAATGTGGTCATATGAGCATGTGTATAAGTGGTGCTAAAAAATTCTGTGAATGTAAAAAAAATCTTAAGTGATTCTTCTAACTGAGTAACTAGAACTAAACAATACACACCTTTGCAGCATTTAACATTCTCTTGGACAGTGAACCTGAAGGAAATTTTAGGAAAAAGCATTTTCTGTGTCTTAACCTGTGTAAATGCAATGATTGCACTAGTACTTCTTGTATTTTAATTGGTCTTTTATTTAACTGTATAATTTGTTTCTAAAAAGAGGAACTAGACAGGAAAACAGAGGCATGAGGAAAGACAAGCCAGCTGTGAAAATGTCTAGAGCATTGAAAAAGAGAAAGGAAATAAAGAGCCAAAGAAAATGACAGGTAGTGGCAGAAAATTGATGGAAAAGCCCGATGAGTTGAAGAAAGAAGGCTTTGATTCCGAGCAGCTTCGGTTCAACAGCTTTTTGAAGTCAATGCAGAGTTTTATTGGAGTTTAAAATGCGAAGATCTGCACCTCCCGTGTGCGTTCTTTGATACATCTTTGACACGTCTGACACCAGTGTACAAAGAGATCCGATGTACTTTGATGAATTCTTCCCTTTAACAAACTCAAAGAAAATCATGTTTTATGTTAAAACAAACACATTTCAAACACAGTAATAACAATGTTGTGCTTTCTAATATAACTCTAATATCAAATCTGGTAGGCTATTATATTTAAAACTATTACAGCTGTTGCAAGAGTCAAGTCCATCTTTTATTCTGGTTTTATTAACCACTAGGAAGTGAGTTTTTCTAAAAACAAATCTGACAACACTTTAGATTAAACTGTCATAACTCTGATTTCTTTGGCAGGTGTGTTTTTGTATTTCTGTATGTGGACAGATTTTGTACAACAACCTTTCTTCATGCAGACATGAACTTTGCCAACACAGAACATTCAGAGAGGGTAACCACTTATTTAGTGGTCACACAATAATGTGGGGAATGCTGCATTCATTTCTTTCTAATTGCTTCCCAATGTTCTACTTTTAGTCAGTATGATTTTCCAGTTTTGTATTTCTAATCCTAAAAGCAAACATTTCATCTGTTGCACTGTCAAGAACAGTGGTTCCCAAAGTTGGGTTGAGACCCCGCTGTGGGTTCTGAAACATCAAAACGGGGTCTAAATTTTCAGACCTAATTCCATTTAAAAATGACTACTGACAACAATTCTTTTGTCTTAGTTGTTACAAAGGGGTGTGGTTAGTGTATATAGTGGACATGTGCTTTTAAATCCTTCCTTTTCACATTTAAACTCTTTAGTAGGGGGCTATATAAAGTGGAACTGCAATGCTTTGGTCAGAAATCCTGGTTATTGTAGCTTCACAAGCCCCTCTTTCACCACTGTCCTGAGGTGCATCTGAGAGCAACTCGTTTTGAGACAGAATTTTTTATTTACAAATTGATCAAAAGGTGTCAACATAAGAAGACTTTTTCATCCAGCCTTACATGTTGGAGCCAGAGTCTGACCCAGAGCAAGAGGAGAATGAAGACAACTAACCGCCTTCAAATGATGGCATCGCAATAGTGTTACCGGAAGTTCATGACCTTGTTCAGCAGCTAAATTACTGTGACATTATAGTTCAAAAAAGGTAATAGAAAATAAAGAAAAAATAATGGATTAAAAAATACAACCCAAACTGAATATAAAGATAGCCATGCAGCACCGGGAGAGATTAAATTAAACTTTTCTGCACTCCTAGAACCTCCAAGTACACAACAAAATATATTTAAGGGCTAAAAAAGTAGATTTTGCATATTTTTTTTCTTTTAAAAATAGATGAAAATTAGCAATATGAAGATTAGTACATTGCCCTTGTTTATTTTACCTAATCCCAATATTTATCACCCAAAAATAATTGTGGGCACAAGTCTCTGTTACTGTTATTTTGTGGGTCAAAAGATGAAAAGTTTAGGAACAATAGGTCAAGAACACATAAGCTCAGAAAGCTACTGATCACAAAACAGCCATCATTTTTGAAACAACTTTCTCACTACAAAAAACCTGGTCAGACACACAGCTTTGTGTGAACACAACGTCCAACACTCAACCCAACTCAGATGAACTTGTGAGAAAATCAAGTATTTTAAACACTTTCTTTTTCTTTCTTTGTAGAAAAAAAAAACAACCTTTCTGTTCATCTTCTTCCTCCATTCATCACAACGTATCCCCTTGTGTTTAATTAAGAGTCCTAATTACCAGCTTTTAATTGCAAAGCTATGAAAATAAAGAGCAGTATTAATTTCCATCATTTCACCCAATTAAACGAAAACAGCTCGTTTTATTTAAGGGTAAATTAACGTAAAACCAGAAAACACAGCACAGCTCCAAATCCACTCATACTCTGAAACAGCCTCTGTATGTGTCCGATTGTACAAAATACATGGGATCATTAAAACATGTGTTTAACACCGGAAATACAACGTCTGTGCAAGAATACAATGTCTGAGAAGATTTTTTTTTCACTTCCACACAAATCTTTCGCTTATTCCTCTCTGAACTTTTCTCTTCAGCTCTTTCTTCCTGCTCTGCCCGTCCGGTGTTTGATCTCGTCATAACACCATACAGGTGTATAATTCTCCAAACGTCTATTTTAAAGATGAAACACCTTGACTGAGTCAGATGTTGTATTGTGCCGTGGGGGGGGGGGGGGGGGGGGGGGGGGGGGGGGGGGGGGGGGGGGGGGGGGGGGGG
>JAUBOC010000077.1:15374374-15386230 GCA_032275365.1 Anablepsoides cearensis
ATAAATAAATAAATAAATAAATAAATAAATAAATAAATAAATAAATAAATAAATAAATAAATAAATAAATAAATGTTATAAGCAAAACAAATGTAATTTCCAACAATAAATTCTAAATATGAAGTGTTTTGTATGCAATTCCTCCTTTGCTTTAACCAATTCAGACTAATTGTTAGAATTGTACTAGCGGTGCACCGGCAATGATTTCCTTAATTTTGTGAGATTGGAAATCAGCTGACACTGAGATAAGATCGATGCAAAAGATCAGCTTCTCATGTTCCTAAACAAAGGTCTGAAAGTCAGCCACTGTCTTGTTTTGCTCTGCTTTGAGCACTACTTCATGTCCAGTTAAACCGGTTTTTATTGTTT
This sequence comes from Anablepsoides cearensis, assembly GCA_032275365.1. Taxonomy (NCBI): domain Eukaryota; kingdom Metazoa; phylum Chordata; class Actinopteri; order Cyprinodontiformes; family Rivulidae; genus Anablepsoides; species Anablepsoides cearensis. Next base: position 15,374,744 of record JAUBOC010000077.1, read on the forward strand.
CAAGGGCATTGTTCAATGATTTTTCAATAAAATAAGATCTGAATCAGAAATGTTAATTATATTTTATGGTGTTTTTAATGTCTTAATTTATAGTTCCAAATTGACTTTTATAACTAGGTTTGTAGTTGTGATTTTTTTTTTCTGTGGCACTACAGACATGATAAGAACCATCCTGCCAGAGGCCATGATGAACTTAGACATGGTTCCAAGTTGGTATCTATTTAGGTCAGTCTCACCCTCTGGAAAGTGAAGAACTGAGTATATTAAGCCAACACATGCAGTCCACCCAAACTAAAAGTGTGCAGCCTTCGGATACAATGCTACAAGTAGATCAAACGCCGTCTGCTAACTGCATGAGCCGAGAGAGGCCATCGACTACCGATTCCATGACAAGAAAGGCAAAACGTGAAAAGTATGGGCAGCAGCTGCAGCGCAAATGTTAGGTTTCATTTCACCAGAAATCGTTGTCTGTCATGACTTGCATTTTCCAAAATAGAGCAAAGAATCCCCCCAAAAAAGAGTATGCCACACCTAAGAACACATCCAAATCCACACAAGTGTTTAACTGTGACATAATATTGGATCTAAGCTGAGCTGAGGTCACACATGCCTTTTGGACACAGTGAAATAAAGACCATGTCATGTTTAGAGGAAGGAAACCTGTTAGTCCCACAAACATATTGGAATTTAATTCCTGTGGGATATTTTGCAAGGTTCTACTGAAGTCATTGTGAGCAGAAAGCTGGTTTTATGCTCTTGTGAGTCTCTGAGTGAGTCTCCTTTACGCGCTGCAAAATCACTGCTCACTCAGCCCGAGATCTGGTAGTGTGGTCACTGTGTGGGTACAACTCCGAGTCGAGCCTGAACTCTCCAAACGCCTATCTTGCTCTGAGGAGAGTTTGAACTCATGCCGTCTCTTAGCTGCAGCTCCACTTGTCTTCCTTATCAGTAGAAGTAATGCCGGGGCTTTCCTCTGACAGCTTGAAAGATAAAGCACCTTCTGAACCAAAATCTGCAGCTGGAAATAACTAGCAACTTTCTGGATACCTTTCGGTTCACCCAGTTACTGCCAAGAAACGTATATGCCCTCTTTGCCTGCAGAAAAACTAAAGCTCACTGCATCACATGACAAGCCATTACATAAATGTCTGAATAAAAAGGTAAAAAAACAAACACGTAAAACGATGCAGAACCAAGACAGTGTTGCAAGTAGCTATAAAATTGTATTTATGTACTTTAAAACTAAATATCACATCTTTAACCACTAAAGCTTAATTACTTGTACGTTTTACAAGGGTTGGGCAAAACCTTTTTGTGTACAAGTATTTCTAAGAAAAACTGTCTCTGATTAAGATTTGGCACGTTATGATTACTGTGATGTATTTTTGTGTGCACTCTCACTATAACTAAAACCCATAGCATTAGAATGGCAAGAGGCAGTGCAAGATAAGATAAGATAAGATAAGATAAGGCCTTTATTGTCATTGTACAGAGCACAATAAAATTGCAGTTAAAAAATAAGGAAATTAGTTTGACTGATTATTTGTAAGTATAATTCTAGTAGGAACACAATCATGCAAGTGCAATTGTCATCTGTTACTCGATAATAATAAATACATTTGTATCCCATATCACACAACCCTATGCTTCACACAGTTCAGCATCAATAACTCAATATTTTTCATCTAAGTAAAACTTATACTGAATGGATCACCTGCTCCTGCTCATTCCCACCACCTCATCACAAACCTGTCGCACCGATGATACATTGATTCATACAAAACAAGGCTACTTCAACTCTTTATAAGCAAAGTTTGATATCAGATTCTGCAGCCTTTCGTGTGGAAAAGTTGATGTGTGCATGTTTTGGGGATATTTTGTTTGAACACTACGTTGTCCTGTTCAGATAGCTGTCACGTGTCCTGTGGTTGACCACTTGGCTTTACCACAGTTTCGTATTTATTGAACAAATGAAAACACACAACTTGGTTTGTTTTTCTCAGAGCTCTTTAATTGTTTTCCCTCTGTCGTTCCTCGCTGATTTGGGGATTTATTTTGAGAAGTACTCTGAAGCCACGGGCAGCAGACACTCAATCTTCGTTGGCTTTCTGGCACAGCTACTGTTCTATTTTCTTGTGACCTTTTTGTTCCAACTATCCTGCAACCATTACCTGCTAATCTAGTTCCCCACTTTTGGACACCACTGTTTTATCATCTTTTTGACATCAAGCTGGCCTCAGTCCAGTGACGGTAATTTCATTCTTACCACATTTTTCTTCATAAGCTGAAAACTTGTCTCTTTAAAAAACAATTCGCCCTCCTTCTCTGCTGCAGTAACGTCACTACAGTGCTGCAGATCTCATCAATTACATTTCTCTCTCTTCTCTCTTCTTTTCTTTGAACTGATGAAGCAGTTCTGTCTGGATGTAAAGAAAACTTTTTTATGCTTCAAGGTTCAGATTTACCAGAAACTTGATTCTCTTCATTTTTTGCACAAATTGCACTGACAAAATTATATTTACAGGATTTCTACACGTTGTAATTTATGCTGAATCACATTTTTCACAATAGTTACATTGAAGTTCTAAATATAAGCAAACTTAATACATACAAAGTCATAACCTTGTTATTGCTATAATTAATTAGAATTAAAATGTACTTATTTTTTTAACATAATGAGTTAGTTTTTTTTTATTTTTGGGAGGGGGGTGGGGGGTGATTACAAGTTAAACAAAGAAACACATCTTTGCTGTGATCTGGGGCATACAAATGTTTGTCAGTTTACCGTAATCCTGAGTTATCCACCTCAACAAATGTAAGGTTTTTTATTTTATGTTATTTATTTATTTATTTATTTATTTATTTATTTATTTATTTATTTATTTATTTATTTATTTGTTACAGATGATGAAAATCAGTCGTGTGAATAAAGAACTTCAATCCCCAACAAAACATTCAAGGACTTTCAAGGACAAGTGTAACGTTTGGCTGTTTTCACAAACTTTCCAGGGCCTTGAAATCCTTTTTTCAAATTCACAAACTTTCAAGGATTTCAAGGACCTGTGGGAACCCTGTTTTTTTATTTATTTGTGGTGCTGGCTCATGCTTGGCAGCACGGCGGCTCAGTGGTTAGCACCGACGCCTCACAGCAAGAAGGTCCTGGGTTCGATCCCCGGGTCTTTCTGTGTGGAGTTTGCATGTCCTCCTCGTGCTTGCGTGGGTTTTCTCCGGGTACTCCGGTTTCTCCCACCCCTAAAAACATGTACAATAGGTTGCCTTCAGGCCCAGGCTTCCCTTGCAAAAGAGATCTGAGATCTCAATGGGACTTGCCTGGTTAAATAACGGTAAATAAATGGACCGACCAAAGGGCCGTTATTCTTTGCTGTATCTGGGCTGAAAATGATGTGGGCCAGAAGTGGGCTAGACAAATTTTAATACGTGGGCAGAGTCTGTCTCACCAAGAAAAGAGCAGCAGTTTGGTCACACGCAGAAAGTTGGACATGTCAGTACAAACAGTCCCAGAGAGGTCAGGGGTTATGGTGACAGGGTGTGGGTGATGGTGTAACAGCTTTGGTGTCTTCCCTGGCTGGAGTGAATTGATCATGTGTGCACATGTAGAGGCACTGCTGCTCGCTCAGGACAGGAACTGTAGAATGACCTGCCACCTCTCATTAAGTTGGGACACGCCCTGCTCTTTCCTGATTGGGTAAAACTATGACTCAGGTTTTTACTTTATTTGTTGAAAGCAGTGCCAGTTTAATCCCTGTATCATAATTAGATCAGATACCTTAAAAGAGACCATAAAAAAAAACACTTCCATGCTGATCATGTACAACATGACAGAAATCCTTCCTGGCAGCTTTAATCCCTGCAGGATAATGTTTAGAAGGTGTTGCATTTAAATAGTTGTGAGTGAACAAACTTGAGGAGCAAAGATAGTAGCAAAATGGGTAAAAATAAAAAAGAGAAAAAGACACACAGGCAGATTTTCTCTGAACATAACATAACAACAGACAACAAAATAAATCAGTTTACCTTCAGTGTGGATAGCAGACACATAGCTCCAGTTGTATCTTTTGACAATATCCACCATAGCTCGTGCCTGCTGGGCATCTGAAGGCACCACCCGCATAAAATATTTATAGAGGCTCTGAAACATTAGAAAAGAAACGATTGACAAGAAGTTATGAAGGTGGCTAAATAATAAAATTGTAAATATATATATATATTTAAGTCAAAAAGATGATTTTTAAATTGATCTTCTTCAACATTTAGTAATCAAATCTGTCCAAAGCTAAATGAGCTCACCTTATCGCTGAGGTCCATGCTGGTGGCAGAGTAGGCAATCTGTGGGATGTTGAATAGCTGTAGCAGATTTTGCACTTGAATGGCCACAGAACTTGATCCCGGTCCAATTAAACCCACAATGGGCTTCTTCCCCCGCATTGGAGTGGCAGCGGGGTCTGCACACTTCATGGTGGCTCCGCCGCCCCCTCCTCCCCACGAGCTCATCCCGCCCCACTCCTCGGCTTCGTCAGACGAGACCAGAGAATCCCTGATGAACTCGATGCTCTGCTCCAGAGCCACAGCGGAGTGCCAGCAGGAGTCCCGGATCTCGCAGCCCAAGGTGATGTTGGGAAGGATTTGCAGGTCAGCGTTGATTCGGTCCAGCGTGTGCATCATGGCCTCCACCCTCTGGATGCCGTACTGCTCTCGCACGGCGCCACACTTGCGCTCATGCACCTGAAGCGGACAGAAAGATGAAAATAGATCAAACTGATTTGTCATTAAAGGAATGTTAAAGTCTTGTCACCTTTTTAAATTGCATCATTTATTCAGACTCATTACTTCATTTGTATTTTAGCAGGTTAAATAATCAGATTTTTACACAGATTCGTTGAACAAATAGGCACTTGGCTAATTTTGATTTTACATTCACATGGCTTTCATGTTCTTAGACTTAGTTTTTACCCCTTTCTCCAATTATTCATAATGAGATGGAAAGAAAGCTTAAATGTCAGTGGGTGAGTGTTGGTTTCTGAGGCAACCAATAGGGCTTGAATGTTCGTGGACTCACAAAAAGGTACTCAGTCTTCAAATTAAATATAGTCCTTTGAAAATCAAAGCAACATTATGACCCTTTAGTACAATAGTTCCCAAGTCTGGTTAAAAATTATAGCCGGTGAATTTTCTGCTCATTATTTAACACTTTCTCTTTCTTCATTGGTATGATATTTTCATGGCGTTTCTGTCAGAGATATCATCTAGTAAGATAACAACAAGCTGGAATCTTATGATCTAATAAGACACGAGCCACGCTCAGACACACAAAAACACTGAATCACCTTGTCAGCGGGAGGCTGATGATGGACAGAGAACAGTGCTCCGATGATGATGTCACCCGGCATGTGTGCGACGACTCGACGCTCGTTTGACCCAGCGGTGTCAGCGCGGTCGGGCCTCACCCAGACAGACAAAACTAGCAGCAGCCAGAGCCTCATCTTGGTCTGATGATGTGACAGAGAGGAGCCAGATCTTAGGTTTGCCGGTGAAGAGTCGTCACAGAGTTGCTTGGGAGACACTTTTACCGCCCATGACAGGAGCTAGTGGCAGAGTGGAGGATCTGAAAAAAGTATGATTTTTTTTGTATAATTCCTTTCTTTCCTTTGGATGTCAAGGAGGAAGCATCACTGAAACGGACGGGACAGGTGCAGCAATGCAACCTTGAAAATTCAAACCAAATTTGGGGCTGAGTCTCATTAGCTGAAACAACTCCTGGGTCTTGCAGTTATAAGGTTGATCTGGTCTCCACAGCAGCAGGTGAATCAAAGACATGTTCACATTAACCTATAAGAAGAAAAAGACAAAAAAAATGTGTTACCTTTTGAATTTCCTAAATTTCAGTGTCAATATCAGTTCATTTCACATCCAAACTATAACTATACTTGTAAGAATGCTTCTTGGTTTGCAACCCACATACTCAGCTCTACTGCTCATCCCACAAATGCATGTTCCTTACAAATGTGGCACTGTTTAAAAGGGAATGTAACAGGCTTTCCAACAGTATAAGAGAAGCATTGCTACACCAAAGAAATAATATACCAAAAAGGAAATTACCTTGTTTTGTGTTAAGTATGTAACATGGAATTTTAATGTTTCTTTGCTGAACTTGAATTGTACAGACATGTGGCAAATCAAATATTTTTGGTACTTTGTGTATGTGTTTGATCATAATTGAGAGAAAAACTCAGAAAAATGTGTTTTTGTTACAATTTCTAAATGAAAAAGTTCTAAATGTACTATTAATTTTTTCAACATCTGGTTGGAAAGAAATATATTTTTTTCAATAAGAAATAAAAGGTTGAGCTGATATATTTCACTAAATGGCATTTCATATAAAATCACAGAATATTTCTGGATAACAAGCAAACAGTAAAAATCAGCAGAATAAACACTGCATTGACCAACATTGCTACTGAAATATAAGCATCACCTTGGGTTAGATTTTCTAGGGGACTTTTTTCATCTTTATTTGATAGCAATAAAGGTTGTAGGGTTTTAATTTTAGACTTGAGACAGATAGCCAGCAAAATCCTACACACCAGTGTCTAAACAAACCCATTCATAACAATATTCAGGGACATTAAAATGTTTTAGAACAAACAGTTTTATACCGGCTGCTCAGTCTAGCTCAGTGTCGTTAAAGTCAGCTGTATTTATAGGTTCATTTGCAAGTGAGGGGAGGGCTGAGGGCTGAGGGCCTGCCTGCTTGTCTGCAGCAGCTCTGTGAAGCTGGAGCTGCTCACAGAGCCAATGACAGCACTGCTGGGATCAATACCGCTGCTAATGATTACCTTATTTAATGTTCATTTTGAGCATTGATTTCTATCAGAGCATTCATTCAGACAGGTTTAAGTGAAAAACAGTGCAGCAGTGCTGCAATGACGTGCAGCAAACGCCTTTGTGGTGCGTGGGGTCAGAGCTACAGAGGCGTCCTGAGCAGGGGGAGGGCCACAGGGGCATTGGCCCACTGCTGCAATCTGATTGGCCCTCTGAAGTGTCCCTGTCCTGTCACTCATCTGTCCTTTGCCTGAGAGCGATGGTGGCGGGTGCAGTTCTACGCCCAAACACTAGTGGCACTAATGAGTCAAATAGGAAAGTCCAGCTTTATTCTAGTCTACAGACGTCTTCTTCTGAATAAATTTTGAAAAATCCTGCAGAAAAAGTCTTTCAGCTGACTAGATGGCTAGATTTTCTCACATGCTGTGTATTTGAGAGTATTTTGTCAGTATAAATGCATGTAATACTGGTAAGGAGAAGTTTCAGTGCAACCTTTTTATAATTACATTAAATCAAATGTACACACTTTAACAAAACTGGGGATTTGTGTGCAAAGATGTTGAACAAATACTTGGCCACTCCATGAATATTGTGGCTCCTTGATGGCCCCCCTAGATCCAACACTGGTCCTAAGCAGCCATTTTTTTTCCTGTTAAAGCCTAATGTGATGACTACAGTACTGGCTGAGCTCCAGCACTCTATACACCTTACGTATTGATGTCTCACAAACACTTGTCCAGCTTTTCCAACTTGTACTGTTCCTCTTGGGGGAAACAGCTTTACATCACTGTGAATGACTTTGTCAGCATTACATCAATAACATAAATACAAGAGGACACCACATCTAACAGCTGCTGAGAGGAACAGCTGGATTTCTGACAAGATTTATACATCACTCCAATAAGATCAGTGAGGGAAACCTAAAGCTCTTGTTTTTTTGTGTGTGTGTGTTTTTTTTTCTCATAAATATATTTTTTGTTTGGTGTTATAATGACCAAAATGAGTTCCAACATTACATTTGGGGTCAATCCATAAGTAAGTCCTTTGACTCTAACTCAGAGGGAGCTTACGGTTACCCTGCTGCCACTACTTTATTGAACTACTTTAACAGCAGGAGCCCTTTCTAACAGAGCCCCATGCATTCCTCCTGCAACAGCTTAAGTTGTTTTCAAGATTAAACAAAAACATAAATGCTTTAGGGGGGAAAAATGTGCATTTGTTGTGGATTGTGAATTTGTTTTGGTTTTGGTCTAGCAAAAAGGAAAAAAAAGAAAAATGTGGGTTTCTGCATTGTTGTAAAACTATAGACTGCATTTTTAATGAGGTGCAAAACAAAGGTTGGCGCAACAATTACAAATCCCCTTTGCAAAATATTGACAAGTCAGCTTCTGTGTGGATGCCACAGACGAATCTAGCAATCGAAATACATCCTGTGTTTAACAGTCAGATGAATTTTTAGAATTTGTTAAGCCTAACGGCACATAAATAACTCACTTCTTTGCAATGGAGCAATCTAATTAATGATAAGGAGAAAAAAAAAGCAGCAAAATCTGGACTGATTCCTACAGCAGACGATGTGAGTCACTGCCTGTGCAAAAGAGGCTCATGTTTGTAAAATGAATATTGGGACCATAAAGGGGACAAGATGGACACAGAGAAATGGAAGGAAGTAGTGTATCCTAAATAACAAAAGACAGATGGAGCGAAGACAGAGATCAGCTAAATGAGGGAGAAATTGTTTAAAAATAAGAAGAAGAAAGAGGAGGCAGAGAGGACAATGAGATAATAAAAAAGAAGCCGGAAGGAACAAGAAATACAACAAGGCACCGAGGGATGGTGAGTCTCCCTGAATGTAATCAACTGGCAGGACGGCAGAAAGGTTAACTGCTGCTCCAGTGACGAACAAATCAAACAAAACGAAGCTCTGTTTCACACATACTCCCAGATAATGAGTGATGCCATTGTACGTCGCTCACTGTCTCCCGTTCTCTCCGTCTACTGCTGGAATAAGCTGCTGCTGCTGCTACTGCTGCTGCTGCTGCTGCTGATGATGATGATGATGATGATGTTTAAAAGACACCTTAGGTTTGGGGCCACGCTCCTTGCTGTGTGCTGTTTATGCAACACGTTACATTTCCTTTTTGGCTCCCATGTTAACAGATTAGAGCGTACAGGCTGACTTCATGTAAGTCATGTCTCTGCTGCAGCTCAGGACACACTGCAGCCTCATAAAATCTGCACTTTAAGTGTGCTGCCTGTTTTATATGTGAACGGTAATCAGTACTAACATATAAGCTGCATATATTGATATTGTTTCAGGTACTTTAGACATTTCTTTATAGTGAACTTCATTCATCATAGAGTTTAGACAAACATCATTATTATGATGATGGCTTTTGTTTATTCTGAGCAAATCTCCAGTTTTAAATTATTAACTTTTCAGTATTTAATTTTGTATGTCAAACAGTGACTTACATAAAACTGTGTGTGTAGAGATTAAATAATTTGTTCTATAGCAACTTAAATGAGATGTGATGTTAACTAACGTGCAATTACAAACTTACGGTGGAGCTAAACTCAAATTATTAATGTTTTGTGTATAACATTTTTAAAATACATTGAATTCTGTGAAGATATGCCTCTTGTGAAAAACGTATAAATATATGTTCCAACATACTTTATGTTTTAGGCATTTATTAAGGGTGCAACGATATAGAAAATTCACTGTTCGGTTCGGTTCGATACTTTAGTCTCACGCTTCGATATTTTTTCAATACAATAAAAAGAAATGTCCATGCCCCTTTTAACTTGCAATTTGTTTAACCTCAAAAGTCCAGTTTTTAAATTAAATATTGCTAAAATATCAAGTTTCTCAGTGGATCTGCACTCCATAATGCAGCCTAGGTGGAGTAGTTGAACACAGATCCACTGATCCTTCAACACAGAGCATCTTAAAAAGACAAGTTTATACAATACATTTAAAAAATCAGTGCTGTTCGATACAAGTGTCTTCGATACGGTTCGGTGCGGTTCGATATGGGTACATGTATTGTTGCACCCCTAGCATTTATGGGTAATGTGATAGAAAACGTAACACTATGATAGTGAGGTAGTGCGTGGGCATGCAATGATACATCATCCGAAGGCTAGACCATCTCGTTTATTAGCTGTTAGATTCATTCTACCTGGACTTTGTGGGTCACAGTCTATGTGGGCTGCAATCCCTGAATTAAGACATAGCAGAAGTTTAAACAGTGTTCATGGCCATGTTTCAGCTTTGCAGTCATTATAACAATTGGCCACATTGCACATTGAGGATATTTTGCTTTCACAATGTAAAATTCCAATGAACTAATTTATTAGTATGTTAGCGTATAAAAGTCAACAGAAAAGCAGGTGAACAACGATCTGGAATACCAGAAAAAGCTTTGAATGCATTTGAGAACATAATACCTAAAAGGTCAAATTCTTTGTTAACAAAATATTTTAGTTTTAAAAAACACAATTAAGACAATGCAACTCCCGACACTCAGCCGCACAGTTTCACTTCATGTACCTGCTCTATAACCCACACATTCCTGTTTCACTAGATTATTTCACCACATGATTCTCTCCCCTCATCAAAAAAGCAAGCCACTGTTTCATTTGCACCATTTTCTGAGTCACTTACACGCTGAGTTACTCTATCACTCTCCCTCTAGGTTGCTTTCTTGTTGTGTAAGGTCTAAACAGGAGCAAATGAACAACTCATTCCCTAAACAAACATTACCTTCGTACCATTAACCATTTATATCTTTAGCTCTGTTCAAACTGCACACGAGTGTACCACAAAACCTTTAAAAAACAGCTTGAAAACAGGGACAAAAACACACCCTGTCCCTTTCTCTGCCTCACTTTGATCCAGTGCAGTTTATTAGTGCTGGCACACAGTTCTCTGAGTTCAGAAAGCTTTTAATTCACCATGCAGTTAACAGACAGCATGATCTGTTTTAGATTTAGCAACAACTTTTTGCGTATTACAAACTTTCTCTGACTTTATCTTATACGAAGCACAAACATTTGTGATTAGAACTTATAGCATCAAATGTAGACGAGGATGAATCAAAAAATAAATTAATAACCACGGTTCATCATAAAACAGAGCAGAGATGTAGCTGATTTGTAAATAACATCATGCATGATGTCATGGCATATTGGGTTAGGGTTATCATGTGAGATTTGTTAGAGCTCGGAGGATGTGCTGAGGATGACTCTCAGTGACGACCACACCAAAAAGCTCAGTATGGACAAAAATTGTGGCAATTTTTGTGTTGGCTTCAATCAATTAACTGTGGCAGCCATCGTGTATCAGGTCCATATTAGTTTTAAATAATTAATATAGGTTCTGAGTTTCACTCACATTTGTGCAATGATTCATGAGATATTTTGCTAGCAAATAGGGTAGACCTAAGAGTCTGTGTTTTGAATGACACAGCTATTAGAAAATTGTAGCTCAATATCTATTATAGATGATATCTCCCTGGGCTGCCACCTTATCGTGGTGGAGAGGTTTGAGTGTCCCAATGATCTATAGGAGCTATGTTGTCGGGGGCTTCATGCCCCTGGTAGGGTCACCCAAGGCAAACAGGTCCTAGGTGAGGGATCAGA
>JAUBOC010000077.1:15406819-15419293 GCA_032275365.1 Anablepsoides cearensis
CACACACACACACACACACACACACACACACACACACACACACACACACACACACACACACACACACACCAGTCTATACATAAGCAAATGCCAAACCTCATAATTTAATGGTGCAGGATGCACGTAATCTCTTATTTACCTTGCTACAAGCAACCTGCAACCAAATGCGGGAGATAAGTGGAAATTATGAGTCATTTTTAAAAGGTCCAACATTATTTCTCCTCTAGTATCTTTGAGCGCTGGCTCAGGACCCATCAGCCTCCTCGGACCATCTACCCACGTGCCAATACCCCCATTGGCCACAACGATGGCTACTACATGGTGCCCTTCCTTCCTCTCTATAGAAACGGAGACTACTTCCTGTCCAACAAAGCTCTGGGATACGAGTACGCCTACCTGCTGGACCCCGGTCAGTTCATAACTGATTGTCATTTTCTGCTGGTTTTCTGTTCTTGTAACCATCTTGACCCACCTGCCTCACCACAGGTTCGAGGTTTGTGCAGGAGTACCTGACGCCCTACCTGCAGCAGGCCAGGGAGATCTGGCACTGGCTGCTGGGCGCCGGGATCCTCGGCGCCGCGGTCGCTACGGTTTTTGCTGCACTGATTGTTATCGTGAGGAGGAGGTGGAGGAGGAGGAAGAAGAGGGCGTCAAGCTTCGGGGAACGGCAGCCATTACTGCAGAGCAGCTCAGAGGAAGGCTCATACCAGACCACGCTTTAACGCACACGTCCTGACAGCTCAGGTGGAGCTGAACAAACAAACTAATCAGAATGTCTTTGAATGAGATGCAGGCCAAAGCAAGACTTGATATAATATTGTTTTACAAAATTACATCTGATACAGCTCTTTAATAATAAACGCAGGTGCTGACGAGACAGTGTGGTATTTCTAAAGATTAAAAAACACACACGTCCCACCTGATCAAATCTCTCTTAACTTGAGTATAATGTCTTTACATTTCAGTCAATTGCATCTAAAACAATATAAATAAAGTTGTTTTTGTGGCATCACTGTTAGAAAAATCAGTAACAGTACATAATACAGTCTGGTATAATCCTGGTAAATACCTCATACTTACAGGGTAAATATCTGATACTTACCCAACATTTACTAACTTGATACATTCCTGGTACTTGTCAGGCTGTATTACCTTTTGCTACAGGAAAATATATATTTGAATATTATTGTCAGTTAAAAACAAAGATCTTGTTTTTTTGTTGTTTTTACTTTTGACATAAGAGGCTTTATTTCCCTTAATGTCATTAGTTACAACCTTTTTAATATATGTGACCCATCATATCGACATGAGGATTAAGTCAAATTTGGTCAAAATGACCTAATTACATTTTCAGATTCCTGACTTTAAAAGCTACATTTCGATACCTGGATCATTCTGATATCATAAGCTTATCCAGAGATATGATGTAGTTTGTCTTGTTGGTTACATTAATACATGAATGTTTGGTCTGAATCCTAATTTTATGTAAATTTATTGAGTTATTTTTTACGTCAATATAAAGAGGAAACCTCAAATAGTATATGTATATTAAGATTTCCCAGTTGGAAAGAAACAAAAACATTGCTAGCTCACAGAGAAAAATAAAAAATTTTAAGGTGTTTTTCCTCAAAGTCAGGTTTTCTGTTGCTACTGCTCCAAAAAAAATGCTTAAAAAAATCTTTTTATTGTTATATTTCAGAAACTTCATTCAAATGATACATTGATAAGGCATTAATGCATTATATTTTGACAAAATGCAATTTTTGCACATGTTTAAATCTGAACCTTATACCTGCCTATTTCTCAACATTCCACTTTTGGACTTAATCCTCGTTTCGATGTGATGGGTCACATATTCATGGATAATTCAGTTTTCAGGCCAGGGTGTGAATAGTGTTGGTTCACTTAAATAGACTGTTGTTGTGTTTTTACTCAAATAAATTACTATTGAAGTAGTGTTAAAGTCATGTTTCACATGGTTCTGGCTGTTAAACTCACTTTTTTTGCGTAATACAAAATAAGTCAGCCAAAAGAAGAAACACAAGACAAAATGTTGTGAAATAAATGTTCTGCCCTTTGGATTAACTGTGGCTGACATCATTGCTTCTTCAGGTGTAATTCTGTTCAAACATCTCAGTGGAGTTACAAAGTCACAAAAGCTTGGCAGAACCACAGATCATCCTGTCTCTGTGATTAACAAGAACTCCAACAAAATCGAAAAGCACTCTTCAGTGCGTTTCAGCGGTGCTACAGAGTGCTCCACTCTGATCTTTAAAAGGTTTTCCTCACATGGTAACAGAATGAATCATGTGTTTGTTTGTGCTGCATTAAAGTCAAAGATGGATCAAATTGATTTTGATTTTCTTTTTCTTTGCAGAACAGGTTTCTTATAAAACAGCTTTTCTGTGAAGCAGCAGAAATCTGTGAATAAAAAATGTTTATTCTTTGGTAACAATGATTTAGCAGGTAAGCAGACATTTTTCCTTTTAGCCACTATTTGTGGTTTAAATGAACAAACAGGAGATTTTTTTTGGAAATAAGTAAAGTTTAGTTTGTAGATCTTAAAGCTGTCCAACACTGATTTCATTTCAAAAACAGTTATATAATAAAATGTAAAAAGTATGATTAGGATACAATAAATAAAATATCTATTTTATTTGCTTTGTTCTTAAAAACAAATCTGAAAGTAAACATACAATTTAACAAGTTTGTGTATTTTACAAAAGCTATATTTTTTAATCAAATATTTGCAACAGTCTAAATTCTTATCTTTGCTCTCAATAGTGTGATACTTTAGTTACACAGAAAAAATTTGATATAAATATTTGCAGATTACCAAAATTGTTCATCCTGACTTTTAATGCAAGTTTATTTTAAACAATAAAAAACGCCTGATTCGCTAAAACTGTAATGCAAGTTTGTTTACTGCAAACCTGATAAACAAATAAAATGATGTGCATTATATGAACCCTGTTAGGAAAAAAGGAGCCTGAGTTTCATTTATTTTTTATAAAAGAATTAAATATTTGACAGAACAGCCCAGCTTTGTTAAATTAAAAAGGACTCAAAACAGGACTGATTCCAGTAGTATTTTGAAGGTAAACCTGCACTGTGCAAAATTTGAAACTGAATAAATCTCACACAAAAAAAGTGGGCAGATCAGCATTAGGTCATGACCCCAGTTTTATAAATATTGTCTGACTAAAATAAACAGCATATCGTATTTTATTGTTTATATTTAATTAAGACAACACTGCCAGTGTGTGTTTCACTTAATATATCTGGTATTCCAATAATCTTCATATGGGTGTTTCAAGTTACACTCAATAAACAGATGGATTTGTTTAACCATGTTATGTCAACACTCAACTGAGTTTCACATTTTCTTTAAAAATAAATGTGACAGTCAGTTCAGTGGAAGCTGTTGGCTTAAGTTAGTGACCTAAATCCAACAATCTGTTTTTTGAGTGTATAAAAAGTCCAACAAAGTAAATCCTGCACTTGGAAATAAATGTAAAAAAATAACTTTTTATGTGTTGATCTGAAAAAAAAAACAGTTTTTCAGTTGACTGGCACTAACCTGGTATTGGGTTGCTACATCTACAGCTGCCCTCTCAGTCGCTCTCTTTGGCATCAGCTAATCTCCCTCATCATCTCCTCCACACCACCTCCTGGAAAACGTTTAAGGAGCTCTTCAAGAACAAAGTGTCTGAGCCTCATAACTATTGCCTCTGATAACCTCCAGTTAGCCCGGAGAAGAAAATTGATATTAAAGTCTTGTTTTTGTGCAGCTGGCTTAAGTGTTTCGGTTTGCTCCCTCATCCCTGAGTGGTTGTGCTGAGCGATGCTCGAACCCTGACGTGATTTCCTCCAGCTGTGTTTGTTGGAGCCTGGCTGGTTTTTCTCTTCCCTCTTATTAAAATCCAGCATGAGGAAACAAAAGAGGGTAGCACCGATACTTGGAGGAGAAAAAAAAACACAGCGTTATGTGGGAGCAGGGAGCTGGCTCCCTCACATGCTCAAACAATCACGTGATGAAGCTGCAGCAGCCGAAGCCCTCAGCTGGACGTCGGGATGATCGTGCACCAAGTCAAGTTCTGTCTCAAATTCCTTCGATCATTTTCATTAATGCCACGAGCCACGTGACAGCCAAACGATTCAGAAATACACATCCAGGAACGTAGTTCGTCTGAAAAGCTTTTGTCCTAAAATGAATAAAAACTAGTTCGTCCAGCTGAATTAGCTGAACGACTCCTTGTTGAACTCAAAGGTGGTTCCACTGGATCGGGCCGAGTTACACAACCTGCGGAGGGTTCTGGAGATGCCTTTGGGTCCACAGCAGAACACGCCAACTCGATTACTGAAACAGCAGAGACATAATCAGGCGTTAAGTGTTTTATAATAATACGTCAGCTTGTTTTCTAAATATTCTTCTTACTGTTTATTGCTCTTTCCGATCTCGTCAAGAAGCAGCTTCCACCTGGGCCGACCGACCTGCAGCCGGGACGCGAGCAGATGGTACCGCTCCTCAGACATGCTCTAAAACAACATTTAGATTACTTATAATATTGGAAAAGTGTGATACAGTTCAGATAATATTTGTTTCGGTGACACACAGAAACAGACATTTTGGTTTATGAGGAGCAAAACAGGAATTGTTGATCAGCCATGATAAATTCTGCTTTAATATTAGTATTACCTGCAGCTGAAGACAATAATGTTTTTGCCCATGTATGTGTGTAGTGTTAGCAAAATATCTCAACACCAACTAGAGGAACATTACTGAAACTTACAGAATGTAATCATTAAATTAAAAACTTCAACTGATTAACGTTGGAAGTCAATCTGACTCAAAATGGCCGACACAGCTAAGCCAAATTAGCAAACACTAAAGTTTCCATAACTCAGGCAATTCTACTGACCCTGAGCTAAAACTTGGTGTGGTAGTAGCTGAGAGTCATTGCCAACACATACTCTAAGTGCAAACTGATCGCATGAGATCTGGTTTTAAAACGTAGCTATTTACTATTGGGGTCAGAGACGTGTGTCTGTTAGCAGAAAATCTCATGAACCACAGATTTCTTTCAAATGAATCTACCAGAGAGTAATCATCACATGTACATCAGGTGCCAACTCAGTTAAAGAGTTGGCATAATAAATCTTTGCTAACACAAAAGTAGCTATAACTTAATCTAATTATCAGATGACAAACTAATGTTTGTGTAGTAGTAGCAGCTGAGGCTGATCCAAGGTTTCTAATCCGTTTGTTTGATTTGAGCAGAAACGTCTGTTTTTGTCTGGCGCCAGCAGCTATGTAACTCAGTGTGAAGCCATTAGCGCAAAGCTTTACGTGCACTCAGCAACTCAAATGTTTTTTTTCTTTTCTGTTTCTTTTTTTTCCTGAACAACTCTGACCTCACGAGAGGTCGGGCACACCGGCTGTTACGGGTCAAGAGCTCTCTGTCAACAGGGTGTAAGGTAACACCCGAGTGTTATCTGATTTCCTGCTTTTACTTTGGCTTGAGCTGGAACGTAAAAGCAACAAAGCTGCTCGTCTGCAACCCTCCCAAAACAGAAAGAAAAGATTACATGGGAGTGGCGAAAGAAGTTCAGGTTTAATTTATTGCTTTTTTTAAATCACAGGAATGAAGGCTGGTGAGCTGTTGTAAAGTCGCTCAGTCGTTAAAGTAAGGAAGCAGCTGTGAAAAAGAAAAAAAGGAACTCTCCCCGTCGGGGAATCGAACCCCGGTCTCCCGCGTGACAGGCGGGGATACTCACCACTATACTAACGAGGAGTTGCGAACAACAACGAAGGCTATCGATAAAGTACAAACACAGAACTGGACTTGCACATAAACGTTCCAACACTGCAAACATCTTGATTACTAACAAATAAAGATGATAAAACAAAATAAACAACACATAATAAAATGTTTGTTTAGATTTGGGTATTTGGATTTCTGCTTTGCTCTGAACTTAGACGTTAACTCTAATGGAGGGTATTTTAGCTTTTATTTTCACAATAAAAGCTCAAGGAAGTTATAATTTAAAGTCTTCTAAATGAGATGCTAAATCAGAAACTGACTCAACAAGTTATATACATTTCTGGAAGAAAACAGACACATTTTGTGTTCAACAAAAGACTGCAGACTTTGTGCTTTAGCTTTTTGATTTCTGTGTTATACCGCCCTCTAGTGGAGCATACATACAACTGACAAATTAAGACAATAAAAGAAATGTGTAAGTTGTGATGAAAAGTAAAAACAAACTGTGGACATTATGTGCACTAATTTACCTGCAAGCTGTTTGTGCAACTGACATATAGCTTCAGATTAAAGTAGTCAGGTCTGTTCTCCTGCCAAAGCTACAAAACAAACAGAGGAGTTCAGTATTTACTGGAACAGACAGCAGAGACTACACATAAAAACAAAACAGAAACAGAATATTTCATCTTTAATGCTGTAAAAATACATGAAAGAAGCAGTATAAGTAGTCCTTTTGTTATCAAACCATATTTTTCTGTAATTTATTTTTGTCAGTAATATGACAAAGTTAAAAACGTAGAAGCAACCTGTGATTTCTTTTATAGGGTCCTAGAATTGATATCTTGTTTTAAAATGGACACAAAAAAGCAACTCTGACCTTTTGATGCAGGGCACACAGCAGCTCCGCGAACCAGTAGAAGGACTGAATCTCCCTGCAGACCCAAACAAAGTACAACCTCTGCAACCTGAACCCCCTCCAGCCGTCACTGAGTGCACAACAGAAACAAAGACAGACACACAATGAGGTGCTCTGCTGAAATCATTTAAGACTTTGCTTAAATGACGAGCATAACCTACAGAAGAGCGTGCAGCACACAGGCGAACGGCGTGACTCCTATTCCTCCAGCAACACACACACTGACGTCATAGTTAAAGACATCCTCTGACGGGCCTCCAAACGGACCATCGACATAAACCCTGATCAGAAAATGTAGACAGAATAAAAATAATATCTTTTAACAACTTTTAACAATGAAACACAAACAGAAAACATACAAAAAAGACATGAAAATAAATAATGATCAACCATAGAATAGTAAAACCAATGTCTTTATTAGCAGTGTCATGCTATCACTCGTCTGGCCACAGGAGGGCACTGTAGAGCAATTCATTCATCACCAGGACAGAGTTTGGTGGTTTGAACAGTTTGTTCTGGTCCTGTGTCACAAAACAAACTGTCCGCTCCTCAGAGCCCACATCTAACCCCCTGTCGCTGCCGGCCCAGGCTCTCAGAAAGCCAGAGGAGCTCAGTCAGCAGGTCAGAAACCTCTGACCTCACTGGGATACTGAGCATTCATGAGAAATCAAGTCCTCCCCACGTCCCTCATAAAGCCACCGACTCACAGAAACCTACTTGGGATAGCTCCTCTGTTGGACCACGGGAAGGATCTCCACATCCGTCCTTGGTGGAGGAAGTAGCAGCTGTGTGAAGCGCTCTGAGGAGAGAAGGGGGAGAACACACCATCTTCAATACTGCATCCCAACACATCTGTCTCCTTGCAGGCTGTCGTCGGGGCAGATTGAGGGGCCAACACAAACAAACCGGCTTCCCTTCTCATGTTCTGGGAGGATGTGAGCGTAGATAGATACAGTAGCAAGTGCAGGCAAATACACAGGGCCCCCGAGGGCCACAGCTTCCTCTCAAAAAGATTTAGAGTTGGCCGCATAGCAGTCCTCTTCTCAGCTTTTTATGTCTTTAAATGTTAAAAACAAGTTGTGATGTTCTGTAATGTTGTTGTTAGGAGTGAAAGGACTTCTGGGAAATTTAATTTTCCATCAGGACAACAAAACTTTGAGGGGAAAAAAAAAACTTAAGACACAACGGGGGCTCCCTAAACCCATGAGATGCAGTTTTATCTTAGTAAGTCTGATAGCATGCGTCTTTGTTCTTTTATTATCTGTGGGTTTGTGTGTGTGCTTAACGAGTGTGTGTGCATGTGTGTGTTTATTACTATGTGAACCTACCAGTCCAGTCTCCCACGACCCGCAGATGAATGCCAAAAGTTTCCTTGTTCACTGTGGGACACTGCAAAGAGTTAAGAAGTTAGTCACAATGAAACACAAACACACACACACACACACACATACACACACACTGGAAAGTACAGGAGAGCACAGACATACACACACATAAAGTTCAGTTCGAGAGAATCAAACGTGCACACAAACCCACAGAAATCAGAAAATGTATGAAGTGCGGAGCTGTAACTCTTCTCATTAAATTTAACAATGCCCCTACACACACAACTACACACAACTACACACACACTGCCTTTTTGTTGGCAGAAAGTGTTATTAGCCTCAGGGGTCTGTCTGCTCTCTGTCAGTGTGATTCTTTGCCCTCAACCTCAAAGCAACCCAACACACCAGGTATGCACACAGTCATTTTGAGTCTTTCAGTGTGTGTGTGTGTGTGTGTGTGTGTATGTGTGTGTGTGTGTGTGTGTGTGTGTGAGTGGTACTTCTTGACCTTCTTTTCTTTTTGTTCATGTCATGAAATTTGAACCAAATCTGAAATATCAATAAATAAAGTAAAACACAATCTAACCAGATGACTCAGCTGTCAATCAAAAGAGCTTTAGAGGGGGGCGGGGCTTTAAAAAGGAATGAACTGCTGGCTCTTTTTGTACGGAGAAAAGAGGATCAAGTACCTGTGAAAACAAGTGCGTGTGTTTGTGCATCTATGAGGACATGTATGTGGGCTCCAGTTGTGTCAGGAGAGAGGAATGTGTTAGAGTGAATTAGTTTTACCTTCGTCAGCGTGAAGGGGTGGTTCTCAAATGAAGACACGCCTGGACAGTTAAGAACAACATACTGGGAGGGGGGACAAAACAGTGATGGAGAGACAGCAGGAAGGCAGAAAAAGGAGAGCAATATAGATGGAAAGAAAAAAAAACTATGATAATTATAGTTATATATACTTAGTAAAGCGGTAAAACAAAAAAAAAACATACCTGTCCCGGCTGTGCTTTGAAGTCCTTCTTCAGCATCCGCAGCTCAATAACATTACAGGGATGCCTGATCACTGTTACTATGGTAACAGGGTCACTGCTCCGGATGTAGCGGTACAAACGCTCCACACAGTAGAGACAGAGGGGACCCGAGACCCACAGCCAGGTCTGTCCACAAACAGAGACACTGTCAGGTTAGCAGGCTGAATCATGCCTTCACTACCTGATATGTTTTTCACCAGTCAAACCAAAAACTGCCTGCTTCCAGCTACTAGCTGATGTTCCTACCTGGGTGTTAGCGTCAATTTAAAATCTTTTTTTTTTTTTTTGCCTCAAAAAGACATAAAACGTCTGTTTATTAGTTTAATTTAATTCTGGTGTGTGTCCTTGTCAACGGAAAACTGTGCTAAATGTGTGACATTGGATGTTTTGTCCCTTCACATGCCAAGGCCACTTTAACAAAAGCAGAATAATCATTTTAATAGATTTACGTGTTAAAACCTTTTGTACTATTTATTCTTAGAGTCTTTCCCTTTCTACTAAGTCGATTCTCATTAAAACACAACGTGGCTTCAACTAAAGGGAGCATGATCAGGAGAATAACAAATAAATACCAGTAAAATGTTTTTTTCTGTTACCTTTAGCAGACTAAGTGCTCACAGCATCATTTGAGGATGGGGAAATAAATACCATTATTGTACCAATACATAATCACTAGTGTTGTAGTCAAGACCACCTAACCCGAGACCAAGTCAAGACCAAGACCACAGTGTCTCGAGACCGAGACAAGACCGGTCTCAAATACTACAACACTAATAATCACGCATACACAGATCCTCATTTAAAGAGCCCCTCCCCAACACCTGTATTAAACACAGCCATCTTCCTCCAACACAGGTGCTTCAACACAAACGCACAAAAAGACAAAGACCTGAGGGGAATGTGGCTCGAAGCGAGCATCCTCTCTGCATCTGCTCTCCTCATCTTCAGCCTGGAGCAGATCTTCATCCTGCTGCTCCGGGTTGCTGTGATTGGCTCTCAAACAGCCGGGGGGGTGGGTCTCTATGTTGGTCTGATACTTCAGAGCTCCACTGAAGAAGAAGAATTAAAAATAAACTGTTAAAAAGATTGTTAGGTTGTTGTTTTTTTTATCATACTGAGTCGCATAAATGAAAAAAGACACTAAACATGTACCTTACAAGTACATTTACTATTTAATTATCTCAAAGATATTTCAAATGTACAGAGATAAAGGCAAAAACACACATAAACTCATAAACGCTGCCTACCCGACCATGTGCACCATCAGGATGATGTAGAAAACAATGAAGAGGTTGTGTGTGTACCAGAAGATCTCATAGTTAGACACTCTGAGAAAAACAAAAGAACAAGATCATCAAAAGCAGAAATGTTTGTTAAAGGAGAAAAAAAAGTTCTAATAGCACCAAGCAGGGACACGAGCGAGAAAAACGACAACAAAAGGAGGAGCAGTTTGTTCAGAACTACAACAGACTCTCAGTTCAAAGGACGTCAGAGGTCACAGAGGTCATTCCCCACAACCACCCGCCATAAAAACTGCAAACAATCACCATTATAAAAACCTGCTCTCTGCCTCACTGACTGCTGCTCCTTTCATGGCTGTTTTGTTGATGTATAAACCAAGAAACACAATTAGTCCTGGATTAACTGAACTGTTCTTTGTGGCTCAGCCAGTAATTATGGAAAACAAGGAGATAATGAACACAGCTGTAAGATTTGCTGAATTACTGCAGTTTTCTCAACCTTGGCGGAGCTGCACCAAACAAAGAATCAGATTTACCTGAACTCCTTCCTATAATACACTAAAATATCCAAGCTACGCAAAAAATACACTCTCATATGTTGATATTTTGCACTATTTTAAATATTTAAAAAAGAAACCTGGAGATGTTAAACACTGCAGACATTTTCACTCTCAGACGTTCATATGTTCAGAAAGAAACTGACATGATTTCATCACAATGACTCATTATTATGGTCTGCAGCAGCAGTTCTCATCCCAACCCTCCAGCCACTCATGGTAAAGCCTTAAATGGTCCAGAAAAGCTTCTTATTCTCTATTCAGGACCTGAAAGAAGAAAATCTCCCTCACACACACACAGAAGTCTCACGTGGTCGCGCGGTGGCTGACCCTCTGTGACCTGACTAATGACAGAGCTGTGATGTCTTCTGCTAGCGTCGCAATCATCGAACAAGATTAGAGGAACAAGCAGACACAACAGGACGAGTCAGACAGAGAAACATAAAACACTGATATAAAGAGAAATAGATGTCAGAGTTCAATATGGCTCCTATTTATTCTTCTGGAAGTTGCTCAAAAAGTCCAAACGGCAAAATAAAAAGACTTTTTACACATTTTAACTCATTATAAAATGTTCTAGCTTTGTTTTGAAAGTCCTAAAACACAAACTCTGGCAATTACAGGGGTGTGTTTGCGTTAACGTACCGAATGCAGTAGGAGGAGGATATGAACATCAGGAGGAGAATCAGAACTAGCAGGACTCCAGTGACTCCTGGAACTGAACAGAAGAGACGTGCCGTCACGAAAGGTGGGGGATAATTAGAAATGCAGATATCAGAGAGTAAAACAGAGACGTCTAAGATCTGAGCTTTGAGAGAGGGAGGGGTCCTTACTTGTGGACAAAATGATCCGTTTGGGGTCCTGAGAAGGAGACAGAGAAATAAAACAGAGCTCTGTAATCTGTAGCTTCATGTAAAGGTGAACTAATCATTTTCACTTGGCTTAAAAAGCAGGAAACTGTAAAAAAGGACCAGGGTGTTGACTTTTAATTCAATTCTTTAAAAGAGTTCAACTTAAAGGCTTCAGTTAGTCTTTTCAAGTGCCTGTCAAACGATTCAACCGCAGCTACAACCCCCTCATCTTCCCTTTTTTAAACTTTCAAACTAGGCCCAGCGCAGCCTCACCTCTCCTCTGTAGCGAGCCAAGTTGAGAGCAGGAAAGTCATCGGAGTAGCTCGAGCTGAAGTTGACGAGGTTCACCAGGTGGGCTGAAACGTGCACGACTGCAAAGAGGAGAAAGAATGACCCCCAAACTCTTTTAAAACTCACATTTTGCTCGACACAGACGTAAAACACCCGAGCAGGATGCAAACAAACATGATTCATAAACAATAGGAGGACAAAACATTTCTTTTGTCCATTCAGTAAAAAGAAAGCAGACTTCTTCCGGACATCACAGGCCAGCCGTTCAACAGCTGACGGGATAAGAGGGTATAATTATGACTCACAGGGGTCCTTATTTCTCTCCCCAGATCTTTTCCCACTCCCTCTGCTCTCCATCCCCCCCTCTGTCTGCCCCTCTCCTCCATCCTGCTTTGTCCTCAGGGTCCTTTCTTGTCTTAGAATGTATGTGTGTGTGTGTGTGTGTGTGTGTGTGTGTGTGTGTGTGTGTGTGTGTGTGTGTGTGTGTGTGTGTGTGT
>JAUBOC010000077.1:15461734-15475873 GCA_032275365.1 Anablepsoides cearensis
AGCAGTATCAAGGGAATCAGAGATGTTTTTTATCTGTATGTTTAGAGCTTCAATCTCCTGCTGCAGTAACTCGGAGTGTGCAGAGGTCTCAGACCTCAGCTGAACCAGCTGCTCCTCTTTACCACTGATCTCTGCGTTCAGTCTCTTCACCTCATCTTGAGATGCTTCCATCTGCATCTGCAGAGCCTCCAGAGAGTCACTCAAACATTGCAGCTGCTTCTCCAGAGTTTGGATGTCTCTTTTAAGGAGCTCTGACTCGTTGCAGTGATCAAATTTCAGTTTCTCAATTTCCCCTTCTGCCTTTGACAGGGAGCAAAGTGTGGAATCAAGCTCGTTCCTCAGACTAGAAATTTCAGTCTCTAGTGTTCTCTGGCAATATGAAGAAAATGAAACACTTAATAAACATCTATTAGAACACCAAGGTTCATCTTTTAATTTAAGTATAGAACCATTTGTTTGCTGTTGTAAATCATACGCTTTACCTCCATTACAGGACCCATATTTTCTCCTTCGTCCTCCTTTGTAGCCTTCTTTATTTCATCTTCTAAACAGGAAAGTTTTCCTTGTAGGATCTGAATTTGTTCTGTCAGGAGCTCCTAAGTAACAAAAGGCAAGGTGCACTAAGAAACTGTCAAACCCAACATTAAGAAAACCAGTGAATTAAACAAAATGTCTAAAAATTGTTTTTCAGTGTGACATCTCCCCCATCTTCAAAAGGTACCGTGTTTCTTGTTTGCTTTTATGTTTGTGATCCTTGCTTACAGTAGAAAAGATGGCTTTTTGTTTATAGCTGGCATATAATATAAAATGACACATGGCTGATTGAACTGAAATCAAGAACAGATGCTGTGAAACTTCCTGCTGTAAAACTACAGTCTACCTTTTGTGCAGTTGCCTGGTGGAGTTCAGACATCAGACGACTTCTCTCGTTTTTCCAGTCTTCCTCTGCAGAGCTGTGAGTTTGTGTCAATCTGCCAACTTCTGCCTCAGAGATGGTCAGCTGTGAACATAACGCTCTCAGCTGAAAAGGAAAAAAAAACATTTAAAAACAAGTGTGCTATAGTATGATTTAACTTGACTTGTGATGCCAAGTGTTCAGTTTCATGAGCAGATTGCTATTAAATTTATTTTATAGTAGAATTGAGTAACGTATGGTTTCCAGAAAGACGTATTCTTTTAGTTTAAGTTTTCCAAAAGCCAACCCTAAATTGTTTTTTTTCCCTCTTTTTGTGTATATATTCTCCAAGCAGTGATGTTGTAAGTCATTTTTGGGTTATTTCGTTCCTTAAATATTTTAGACATAGTTTGCACACTTGGTCAAACTTTGTCTTTTTGACCTTAGTAATCTATGAAGTGAGCTTTGTGATAATACTTGTAGGTCAGTTTGCAGCTAAAAGGTAAAAATTTACCATAATGTTGGGAGCATATATCCCCAGTTTAGTTCTGCCAACAAAACATTAACCTCACGGAAGGCTTAAAGTTTGAGATGTAACTAAGTTTTGCTTATCAAATGTCC
The DNA here is from genome assembly GCA_032275365.1 of Anablepsoides cearensis. Taxonomy (NCBI): domain Eukaryota; kingdom Metazoa; phylum Chordata; class Actinopteri; order Cyprinodontiformes; family Rivulidae; genus Anablepsoides; species Anablepsoides cearensis. The sequence goes on from JAUBOC010000077.1 coordinate 15,463,251, forward strand.
CATAAATAACGTCAAATACGAAGAAAGCAGTGCAAACATAAACTAAATTTTACATAAAGCTTAATTTCAAACATGCATGTATTCTTACCTGAGATGACAGAGTACCACTTTCTTCTGTCAGCTCATCTACTTTCCGCTCCATAAGTGCAGAGGTGTTCTTTAAGTCTTTGTTTTGACTTAACAAGTCATTAAGACGGGTTTGCAAACTGAAATCAGAGTCAGACAATTACTTTTTTCAAGTTAGTTTTAAACTTTCACATAGAGGTAAAAAATATATATAATAATTCAAAAGTAAAATTTACTACAAAATAATCATTTTGCAATATCAAAAATAATAATAATAATAATCAAATAATCTCTGGAGATGTTAAATGCACCACAAAGTAAGAGCAACCCAACCTTGCATTACCAAGTAGTAGCATTTAAAAATCTTTTTAAACAGATTAAACAGCCTTCTAACAAAAAAAGTGGGGGGATAGGACTGGATAAAATAATAAAGAGGATTCAATGGTGATTTAAATGTCTAATCAGTTAGTTTAGCTCCATTCTTGGGTACGTACGTGTCATTCTTGGTCTCCAACTCATTGATTTGTTCTCTCATATTCTGCTCTTGGCTTCCTTTTTCTTCTTTTAGCTTATTGGCGTTATACTGCAGCTGATTGATATGTGATTCTAAATGAAAAAGAAATTATTTGACAAGATAATGACAAACAAACAAAAAAAAACAAGATATGGTGGTGCCAACTGTACAGACGGTTTTATATACAAATAAAGAAATGAGATACCTCTCTGTTCAACAAGTGCAAGTGTGTTGGCCAGCTCCTTCTCCAAACTGTCTCGATAATCCCTCTCCTTGATCAACTGTCTTTGTATTTTTCTCAACTGAAATTTGGGAGTATTCATAACCTCCATCAAAGGTGACCTGACGTAGAAGATAACAATAAACAAGGTAAGCAGATCAGTAGATTAATGCAACAAGTACGTGTTAGATTTCTCTAAAATCAACAATACCCTCCGACTGAGGAAGAAGCCACAGTTTCAATATCCACAAATGTGACCAATTTTGAGCGGTGGAAGATGGGAGAGTCTTCATCCGAGAGCAGGGAGGCTGTCGACACGCTGGAAGAAGATGTGCTCACTGGTAGCTCGTTTTCCTTGTGGAAAGACAAACCTGAAACAGAATTTAGTCTGTAAATTATACTCAAATCAGGGACAGAAATGCTAATTATTTCTTAAAATAAAATATCTTAAATAAAAAAGGTGACTTACGTTTCATTGCCAATTTGCAATCAATTCTCTCACCCAGATACACACCTCCGTCACTCTCAAACACAAACGTAACCGTAAGATAAGCGAGTTGTTTCTAAAATGACAGAAGCAAACACAATTTAACACACACAAATTTAAACACTGATGTTTGCTTAAAAGAAAAGTGAAGCACAGAACACAATATGCTTTCATGCCTACCTCTACTTCACACTCTAATGTGCCTAATGTGAAGCGTTCATTCATCATGTCATGATAGACCAGCAACAGAAGAACCTAATGACATAAAAAAACTGTTAAAATTAGTCTTTTTGTTTATTACTATGACCACATTTCTTCAAAACAAACCTTTGCAATTTCCACTGTCAACTTGTTTCCATTTATAATGCCATCCCATGAAACAGATGACCCCTTTGAAGGATTATATCTGCACTCGTCTAACAAACAAAAACAGACAAACATTACTTTTTAAAAGCATTATATAGAGTCAATTGATTCTCATAAAAAAGATGGTGTTAAGAGTGTGTCAACACCTTGACACCACAACCAAAAATAAATTAGGGTGTGGTCAAAATAACTTGATTTATGGACCACCATTGGACCATTTTCAGAAAAAGTTAGAATTACAGGAAACAGATCCGTTTGCATTTCTCTGGTGTCAACAAATGTGGTTGAAAATGAGTCCTTTTAAGAAATATTTACTTTAATTATTCAGTAAAAAATAATAAACATTCAACTGGTGAAGTTAAGAAGGAACACAAATGACAGCATGAAATTTATAATTATATTAAACAAAAATAACTTACTCAGTAAAAACTTTGTAATTAAATTAAACCTTTCCTGAACAGAATTGGCGGTGGCGTAGTGTGTTTCCTTTTTCCTGTTATTACATAAATACAAGGCAAGTTATACGGTGTAAATATAAAAACAGACAACATGATGTTAAGTAAAGTCACCAATCTTCTCTTGTTTACACAAGTTACAGATTTTAAAGAGACATTACTCTTACTTACAGCCTGTGAACCAGTTTTAATAGGATTTGTCCATCCCTTAAATCCTCTATATTTAGAGGCTGGTCGGAAAGCTTCAAACTGTTGACCTATAAGATGATTTAAAATAAAATTAATCACTCTTTAGAGGTGCATATTTGTGTATAGCCATTTGACATTATCAACATACCCAGCAGAGGAGGGCCTTCACTCCCTGGTTCATCATTTTAAAAATATTATGAAAGCTTTTCAAGCTGCAAGAAGGAAATAGCAAAAAATTAAATAGGTTCTAATGAAATGCAGATGACATAAAAAGACAAAAATAAAAGCCGAAAAAGTTCACAATACATGTTACCAATTGTACAGCTTATTCTTTTTTTTAATGAATTGCTATTTTGATAAGCCCATATTGTCGTCGAAAACTAATTAGTTCGAAGCTACAATAACGTTGAGCCGAGGGCGTTACGACTAAAACCTACTGCAATGAAAGGTAATAATGTGTCGATATGATAGTGACTTACCGACAAAAAAACAAAACAAAACAAAAATACAGGTCCTGAACTTATATTTACGTCGTCTTGTCTCGCTTTAGACTGCACATTGCACCGACCTACTCCGATAAACAGTCCTGGCTGAAAGTTAAACCAGAATATTTTCAAAAGGGCTGTAGATTGAACCAACCAATCCCTCTGCACGTAGCCGGAAACTGTAAGGACGTCCCAACGTCTAGGTGTTGTATCGAAAAGAAGCACACCTCGCATATAAAACACCCCGTCGAAGAAAGCAACTTTTTACTCAGTGATAATTAAATAGACTGAAAGGCAGATGGTGGTAAATCGTGTATATTTTGTAGTTGTAACTTTCTCTCTCTCTCGATTAAAAAAAAAGGTACATTATTGTTAGCGACGTAATAGAGTAGTGGAGAGACACTTTTCGGAAGGGGTTACTTTTTTCGACACAACACCAGCAAGTCTCACTTGTTACGCAGAGTAGCTCTATTCTTTTAAAGCACTCTAATACTGGATACGTCAATAGTTTAGTTTTTTAAAATGTGCTTAACAAAACCCGCAAACTATTCAACTTATACATTTTAACTAAACACAGTCGCTATCATCTTCTAGACTGGAGTACAACATTTCCCACAATGCACTTGTTTGTTGTAGTTTCCTTGGAAACGAATTGCTGCTATCCACAGCTCGTTTGGTAAGTTTAATAAAATAGAGCAGAATGTTGCAAGAACAGCAACATGTGTGTATCTTAAATATACTGATTTACAGGTCGGTGAGGTGTTCACTGCTGTCCCAACAATGTATGGAGCTCCAATAGATTTATCTTTCAGAAATATTTGCAAACTGACAGGTGGGTAGGTATATCTGTACCACAGGCCATAATATACTCTTCTATTGAGGTCAATTGTGTGGGTTGTTTTCTATAAGGAGTCTCAGTATCATTTTCAATGTCATCTTCAAGATACAGAAAAAGTCGAGTTACAATAAATGCATTTGATTTCTGCAAATTTGTATTGTGAATTTGAACAAAGATTATTACCAAATGCTTTGTTATTATTGAGCATATTCCCATCATGAAACAGTACTCGCTGTAAGATTCACTTTAATTACTGTTTTAGATGCATTCACCTTGGAACCCAGGAGCAGTCTGCGGCCTTTAAAAAGAACCCCAGAAAGAAAATACCTAAGCAGCTCTCTGCGTCTGAATAACAATAACATCACAGAACTGCATGAGCTCCAAAGCACTGTCAGCCACTTCCTGGCTGAACCCTCACGCCTCGCCTGGCTTGACCTTTCCTTTAATAAAATCTTACACATAGACCAGGTGTTTTCTTTCTTTCCTTGTTTTAAACAATAAACCTATTTAATTAAAGATGCCTTGAATTGAATTGAATTAAATTGCTTGTTGAAATATTTTTGCAGGTTTTGTGCGAGTTGCATGGCCTCCGTGTGTTATATCTTCATGGGAACAACATTCTCGTTCTGTCAGAGGTGGACAGGCTGGGTGTTCTGCCTCATCTTCACTCCATCACTCTGCATGGAAATCCCATAGAAACCAACAAAACGTACAGGTAGAGGTACAGTTTGCATGCATGAATTCTGCAGTTTCTTATTAATCTGAGCATCATTATGGCTATTTTTTTTTACTTGGTTTGCATGGCTTCAGCATTCAGTGTTGTGTTGGCTTTTTGTGTGTGTGTTCATAGGAATCGAGTGATTTCTGCTTTGTCTCGAATAAAGACGGTGGACTTCAGCGCTGTGACACAGCAGGAGCGAGTTTTGGCCAAGTTCTGGCATCAAGGCAATGCTCGCAGCCTGGAGCAGAGGAGAAATAAGACCAAATCTGACAGAAAATAGGTTTTATAGTGTCACATTTAGTCAATCAGTGACTCTTGTTATAATTCAGAGTTCAGGAAGTAGAAAGTCGTTACTTTTATTTCATTCCAGCCTGTTATTGTAAAAAATAAATAATATTCATATAAATTGTGCCTCCTAGATAGAGTGAATTTAATTGTGGTTGAATGAGAAGTATCAATATATACAATTCTGATACAGTATTAGTTTGTACACAAACAAATCATGTCACAGTCCAGCAGGACTTGACCATTCAAATAAAAGCACTGTACTTAAGAAGTATTTGTATTTCATGATATATATTATTGCATTTGGCCACAGCCCTCGGATAGATTTTCATTTTGGAGAAAAGGTTTGTGCAACCTTGGTATATGTATATAAACTGAAACAGCTAGACTAGTGCATCCTAAATTTAATATCAATTAACTATTTTCATATAACAGTCATTTCTGTTTTTTTGGAGAGTTCACCTAATAAATATCATTACAGAAAATCTGACTGCTCACTTTAAATCAATACTTTTAATTTTAATACTTAAGTACAAAAAATATCAGATACTTTAAGACTTTTACTCAAGTATTATTCCTAAAGTAGATTTTAACTTTCACCTAAGTAATTTTTTGGTAAGATACTTGTACTTTTACTCAAGTATCACTTTGTGGTACTTTATACAACACTGTTTTAATTTAAAAGTCAATTACCGTGTTTGAAGTCATTTCTACATTTTACAAAAACAGAATTATCGAAGTTGATTACATGCTGTGCAAAAAAGTGTGATATGGATTGATTTACTGATAACATTTAATTGAAATTTTTGCTATTTCATATGCTTAATGAGGAGGATCTAGAAATTTATAAACAATATATTTTGATTTTTTTATGTTTTACAAGTAGAAATTTTTTAATTTTTTTTTTTTAAAGCTTTATTTATGAATTTCTTCAAAATATGAACATTTACACAAAAACAAAAACAGAACCCCCCCCCCGGGCTCTTATAAAGAAAAAAAAAAAAAACAGGTATTTATTGAACCATATTACAAGTATTGTTCAGTTATATAATCAGCTATACTATCAAGTTTTGAAAGAGAATGTCTTTACAAAATCCAAGAGAAGAAATTTTTTAATTTTTAATTGTAAAAATTGAATAAACGTGATTCATTGTTTGAACTGATGTGATGCTTTTTTGTTATAAGTTTCATAAACATTCATAGTCTTTGTAAAATCACCAAATAAACAGCTTCATGGACAAGTTTTTTTTTTAAAGAAAACAATAAAACATGTTCTGTTGAAGGGTTTTAATTAACCGATTGAACCCAAAGCAAACAAAATATTCAAAACTTTTTGGTACAAGCCTAAGATATTACAAACTTACAGTCTTTACTGGTGTGTTACATATTTAAGTAACAAACAGGGAAAGAGGAAAAAAAACATTTGAAGAAAGAAAACCTCAGATCAGTTGCGTGGTATAAATAATCAGCTCGACAGAATATCCCTTTAGCGACTTGACATCAGCTTGCAGTGCTCACAAGTAGCTGTGCTCTTTTTCCAGGAGCACAAGTACATTTGAAAACCAAGAAAATAAACACATATAGGTGTGAGATTATTGAATCTGCTTGGATTGACAGAATGTCCTCCACACTGCTACACTGTTTTTAATATGACAAAGCTAATCCAGAAAGAAACACAAAGGAGGGCTCTAAAAGTGTTGCTGTTTCTCGTTAAAAAAACTAATTCTCATCCAACAAGTCCGATCAATTCACTCTGAAAAAAAACCAACAAACAAAAAGAAAAACTTCATACAATTCTTCAGCTGTTAATAAAGTTGATCTAAAAGTTCTGTACAAAGGTAGGAAACCAGAGCAGACACGTCCCTGCATCCTCCACGACCCACCCTGCTCTCCATCTGTGAGTTACTCCACCGCCTCTGAATGCTTCTAGAAGCTTAAACATCTTCGTCTGTAAACTTTAACCTTGTGCTTCAAAAAAAAAAAAAAAGAAAAAAAAAAGTCTGGTTTAAAGTGACATTAGCAGGCACACCCGGGCAGCTCCCTCCCCTTTCATATGTCCACACCCACCAGAAATCACCTTTAAACATGATGTGGCTTCTGTTTGACAGAATGATTACATTGTTAGTCAAGAAATTATCTTTCAGGTTTTAATGTCATCACAAGTTACGGTGATATAAGTTCTTTATGCTGACTGACATCTTGATTTTTTGTGGGAAAAAAAAGAAAAGAAAGACACCTTTAAAAGTTGCGACTCTGACATTTTTACTGTTCAAACTGAGGAAAGGATGGTAAGCTAATAGTGTAAATGTGAAGCCAGGTTGGAAGTTTTGTTTATATCCTATTAATACACCAAGAACTTGAAACCCATGTACTTCAAAATATGACGACATTAAAATGTATATTTAGCCCACATTAAACTCCTCACATTTCTAGCTCCTGTGTGTGTCCAGTAAAAAAATATGAGTCAAACATCCTCCACGAGTTCTGGGTGATCAAAACATGATGTGCAGTAAATCTTCAGATACAGTCAGAGCATTCAGACAAAGAGACTTGATTAAAAAAATACAAAATTAGTTATAAAAAAAAGTCCATGTTATTCCCCACATCTAATTTAAACAAAAGCTGTGATGTTTGCATTAAATACAGAGGAGGCAACGTGGATGTGTGAGACCATTTCCATCAACTAACCATCTTCCGCTGCCGGTTTCACACCAACAAATGTCACTAACCCTTTAGACTTTAACAGAGACAGGACTAACAAAACAAAAAAAAAAAAGCACAAGGATCAAAACGATTTAATAAAAGGCGGGCTGGAGAACGAGGGTGCTGGAGTGACAAAGAGGAACAGTACGCAGGTTTAAAGTCTCAGGATCAGGGAATGGCAAACTGGACCACCAGTTCCTCTTTAGCATCCACTTTGATTTGAGAGATTGCACTGCAAGCATAAGCTGCTATTTTTGATACCTGGAGAAGGAAGATGGAAAGAAGAGTTAGTAAAATGTGTGAAATCAGGGGGGGGAAAAAAAGGAGTGTTAGGGAGCTTGGTCAAAGGAGGAAAAACATTTTCTCATGTTTACTGAACCCAATATATTATCCGAGTTCATTCAGTGAAGGCCAGGTTCAGCAGGTAAATACTTACCTGCTGAACGTCAGAGTATGGCACCAGGTCACTTGCGAGCACTTGGTGAGGCTGGCTTGTTAGGGAGGGAAGAGTGAGCGCTTTCTTTTGATGAAGGTTGGTGCTCAACACAGCCAGCTTTGTACTGGAATAATAAAAAAGAAACAAAGCTTAGATTAAAACACAATGTAGAGGGCTGAACATCAAACACTGTGTAAAATTAACATTCAAGCTGGACCGAGCTCACACCAGAGGACTGTGTTTTTTACCCAGAGTGCTTTGCAGCGTAAATAACAGTGAAGTCTGTGTGACAATATAGTTTTTAAATTAATAAAAACTAAACAGATTTTTACAGTCTTATTTTTATAGCTGAAGTAAATGCTTTAAAATTAAGAACCTACGCCTGCATCTCCATCTAAACACAGCAGCCCAACTGGTTAGTGCAGTGGTTTTCAACCCTGGTCCTCGAGGCACACTGCCCTGCATGTTTTAGAGGTTTCCCTGTTTTGACACACCTGATTCACATGATTAACAGGCTTTTGTTGAACTGCAATCAGTTACCAATTGAAATCAGCTGTGTTGAAGCAGGGAAACATCGAAAACAGGCAGGGCCAATCTTGGTCCTGGAGGGTCTCAGCCCTGCATGTTTTACTTGTTTCTCTGCTTTGACACACCTGATATGAATGAAAAGATGATTATCAGGATTCTGTAGTACGGAGGGCCAAAACTGACAATTAGAAATAGAAGAATTATATGAAACACTAAACAAATACACTTAAAATGCACCAATTAAATTAAAAAAGAACGTTATCTCCTGTTTTATGATTTAATTGACTTTTATATTCATTTTTCCAGGTTAGTTCCAACAAATTAGCCTATATATTTAAACACAATTTAAATTTTACTGTTTTTTTAAATATATATTGTTTTTCCTTTTACTTGTACATGCATTGGTGGGTCTTAAATGTTTATACTTATATATACTATTTTTATATTTTTTCAACATGTCATTTTATTTCTATTTGTTGCATGCTTGTGCTGCCTCAGTTTAGATAAAAGTTTAAAGTTTAGTTTAAAACAAAGGCAAGGAAAAAAACATTACCTGGGACAAACAGATGTACAACTAAAAGGAAAAACTATGTAAAATATATTAAATAAACATTAAAATTTTAATTATGTGTTAAAATATATAATTTATTTGAACAAGGCTGGAAAAATTAAAATGAAGGTCAATTAAACTATAAAACATGAGGTAAAGTTCTCCTTTTTAATTTATTTGGTGCATTTAAAATGTATTTATTTACTTAAAGATTCATTATCTATTTCTGCTTTAATTTCTAACTATGTCAGTTTTAGTCCTCCATACTGCAGAACTTGGAAGAAGTAGTTCAGTGACTGAATCAGGTATGTTGGAGCAGGGAAAAATGTAAAACATGTAGGGCTGCGGCCCTCGAGGAACATGATTGCCCACCCCTGATCTAAAACATGCAGGGCAGTGTGCCTTGAGGACCAGGGCTGAAAAACACTGGGTTAGTGAAATCGATCAACTCTCACTAGATGTGACATCTAGTGAGAGTTGATTGATAAAAGCGGAGGATAATGAAGAGGAACTGTCAGAGTTGTTGTAATTTTGTGACTCAATCACCTCCCTCACATCCTCCTCCAACTGCTGGGTTTGGTGTTGAAATTATTTAACATGTTCATTTTCCCCCTCGACTTAAATGTTATTATACAACTCCAACATAATTTTCTAAATCTTACCAAAAAACTGCACACTCTATTTGCTTTTACTACCTTCAACTCCCATTCTTTTTATGCAAGAGGTAAAAACACATCTGTAACAAACGTCTACATGCCTGTATTGCCTAGCTTTGTCCATGTATTCATGTTGCTCCATCACAACCGAATCAGCTGCTGACACATCAATGATATTCCTGAAGGATGAGAAAAATAAATAAATTCAATTCATTATGAGTACACAAGTGATTAGACTCAACAGCCACATCGTTAAGCATCTTACTGTGCAGTCTTGGTGATGATTGAATTAAGGAGGGCCTGCTCATCCGTCCGTGCAGACGGGACATTGGTGGTGATCCAGTCTGTCCCATTTGGAGGTTTGCTGGTAGGGTTTGGCGGTGGGATCAGCGGATCTGTCTCACTGCTCTTCTAGAGCAGAGGCAGGAACAAAATTGAAAGACAGAATTGTTTTATTTAGCAAATTGTCCACTGTTAAAAATAAAACACCCGATTAGCAAAGCACCAACAGATTTTTTCCCCCCTTATTTCTATTATACATAAAACTGAAAGCACTAGGTAAAGAGAAACTTCGATAGTTCTGCTCATCAGTCGACGTGTTTTTCCACAAGTATCTCACATGACTCTTGTTGCCTGTTTGTTTGCTGAAGAAATAATCAATGACAAATCAAAAGTTACAAAAAATAATCTGCACCATTATCATTAGCTCTGTGTAACTTAAACACAACTTTAGTAAGGATTTTATGTCTGACTGGGATAAATTCAGTGCCAGCCACAATAATAATAATAGGGTTGAAACCAGATCATATTTTATGAATTTCTTCTTGTTGTAACATATAAAGCAAATAACACAGTAATATTCCTTTTTATTTAGCATACTATGCTTTTAAAGCACTTAACAAGGCTGACTAAAACAAGAAACAGAACTAAAAGTCTACAGAAAAAGAAAAAGGTTGTATATTAAACTAAAGCTTGACTGCAAAGTATCCCTCTTTTATTTCTGACTCTCTAAAGGGAAAATAACCAAGTAGAAATCAGAAAAAAATTAACTTCCTGTTTCAAATAAGTACAGACTTATTTCCCTAAACTAAAAACAGCAAGGGACAGTCACGATCTCATGACACATTCAAAGTATCAATCATCATTTTTCCCACTGGAATGCAGGTCAACTGATTGTTAAGCCAAGTAAATAATTGACTGTTTTCCATTTTTCAGATTTGGGAAAAAATAGGCGTGTCCCGCTAAAGATTAAAACAGTAAAACATATATGCGCAAATATTCCCTGAAGACTTAATTCTGGCCTCAGAGTTTTTGTTTTTAAACTGTCTTAACCTGTGCCACCTTAAAGTGCAGTCTTTAGCGCAGGCCTAACAGCAGGCTAACACAAGCTAACAATGCTACGTTACATAGCTGCTGTTAACAACCCCTCGATAACAGGGACACCTGATAACAGGGACACGTATTACTCGTCTCGTTCAATAAACATCGCAAAGAAGGTGAAATAGCAGTAGTGTTTGTGTTGTCTTTAAAACAGAATGGAGCTACAAATTGTCACCAACTAGCAACTAGTAGCTACCTCTCCTGAGTTGTTGTCCTCGCCACTGTAGCAGCAACCCATGGCTGCAGCGTCCGAGGGGGGTCAAGCTACACAACCCCGGCTTCCCTGTTCTCCTTCACAAACGAGCCGTGTTCCTCTTCCACAACAAACATAAAGCTCTCTCTGTTTGTCCTGCGCGCCTGGCGTTACTCTAGCCTCCGAAGCCACTGTACAGAGGAGCTCCTCAGACAGGGCTATCACATGACAGCAGCTGTGGTGCAACAACAACACAACACTACTTCCGGTATTTGAACAGCGACGGGCGCACGCACGTGAGGGCGGAAGACTCAAACGTCAGCAAAAAAAAAAAAAAAAAAACATCTACTAAAAAAGCTTTATATATTTTTTTTATAAAACAAGATAAATAGTAGCCTATATTAAACTAAAAGTACTTATCAGAGATAGCCTACATGACTTACAATAAAAAATATAGGCTACTAAAAGTGTGCTTGATAAATAAAAGTGGGCCTACTTGGGAAAATATACTAAGTATACTTTATGACATATTCTTGAGGTATTATTCACCTCACCAAAAAGAAACATTCCTTAAGTTAGGGATGGGTGAAACTAGGAATTTTAGATCTGATACATAGCTGCCATGTTCATTGAAAAGTTGTGATTTTGCTTTAGTTAGTCAATCATGATAAAACACAGGACAAAAGTATTTTTTATTAACTAATTCCAACAAAATTATACAATGTAACCGTTTTAAAATAATAATACATTTCCTTACACACAACTGTTTCATAAAAAAGTCACTTGCAAAATAAAAAAAGAAGCACCAGTGTAACAAAAACATAAAAATAACAATGTCAGCACAACAAAAACACCTTTCATTGTACATGAACACGACTTAGAGGATTAATGACTAACTCCAAACAATTCAGAGACTCTGAACGAGTGAAAATGAAAGTCATTAGTATAAATAAAGTGTAGACAAAAGAAACAATCTCATCACGCTAGTATCAATAAGATACTGATACTCATCATGGTTTCGATAGTATCGATACTTAGATTGACACGCCCACCCCTAACTCAAGTACATGCCATTAAATGTACTTAGTAAAGTATATTTCCCTAAGTGTACTTTTATGTACCAAATATTTTAGTATGTTTAGTGTAAGTCAAGTATAGGTAGCATAAACCTAAATCTCTAAATACATAAAAAGTAAACTCTAATTTTAGTTTAATATCAGTATACTTGACACTTGCATACCACTTTTTGGAAGCTTGTGTCACTTGTGTTGCTAGATTAGATTAGATTTTGATTTTTATATGTGTCAAGCACCCTAACAGGTGCCAGCCCACACGGGTTTACAAGACACAATAAAACATATAAATATATAAGCGGACAAAGATAAATGTTTCTTTATACAAAACGTGTTCCCCTTCTAAGGTGCCAGACCTTTAAAGTTATTATTGATGATAAACTGACATGGAAACCTCATACAGATTACTTAAGAATAAAACTAGCAAAATCTATTGCATTGATTTACAAAGTGAGGGACTTGTTCAATGATAAAGCTC
>JAUBOC010000077.1:15475973-15490581 GCA_032275365.1 Anablepsoides cearensis
TTTTGTTTTGTTAACTAAAGATCATTTAAGTTAAATTATACTGAGGAAAAAGGGGCAGATACTATAAGAATTTTTTTCTTCTCTCTGCCGCCTTTCATTTAATTTCTTTTCTTTTTTTATTGTACATAGATTTTGTTTTATGAAACGAATAAAGTTTATAAATCAAATCAAAGTAAACTGGGCTACCTGAAACACAAAACACGTTTTTCATCAGGTAAATAAAATAAATCTGGATAAACATGAAGAACTTTACTATATAGATCATTTCTCAAAATAAAATACAAAGTGCACCTCACTCAATTTCCCACAAATCACACAATTCTAGCAATGATGTGGTGTTCGAATTTGAAAAGCCTGAGTGATATTTTTTTCCCAAAGTAGTCACAGAAACATTACAGTAATAAGGTTTAGTTGATTTTCCATATTTTCAGCTGAAATGAGCTTCCTTTTTTAGGATGTCCTGCTGAGGTGTTTAGGGCATTTGATTAGGATGCCTCTCTCAGGCACAGCCCTTTGGGAGAAGACCCCAGACCAAGTGTCGTCAAGTGTCAATAGCAACAGCAAGGCTGTTTGGCCCATGTGTACAACACTCGGCTCTACTGCTCATTCCATAAATGCATGTTCCTTACAAAATGTGGCAACATTTTAAAGAGAAACTAACAGGCTTTCCAACACCACAAGATTTATTGCCAAAAAAGGATTGTTACAACAAAGAAATAATCAAACACAAATTTCCTTAAGAACTTTGCTAAATAGGCTTGTTCTTTCCAATATTTCGTAAAAAGACTACATTTTCTAAAAGGTCACTTATGAAGGAGGAGTTTATATTTTTATATTATTTTTTTACTATATACTGAACCTGTTTTTTTTTTTTTTTTTTTAGGCCACTGTAGCAAAGTGCAAGAGCAACAGGAGCGCAAAACAGGATGAGACATGTTGGTGGACGTGTGGCGTCTCTGGGAAAGATGAAAAGGTTTTCCAGAGGTCTGCCTGAATGTACACGGATCCTTGAACTATACCGGTAATGATAGAGTCACACACACACACTGCTCCAACTGTGTACAACTACACAACTGTTTGATTTTAGGAACAACGTTGACGGCAGCTCTCCATAAATTTGCTGTTTGTGTCATAGTTTTACAATGAACAAAGGGCTGTATGATAGTTCAGCTTACTGCCTTACTGCAGCACCCTTCTTATAAAAAGCAAGTTTGGAAAGTTTGAGAATCCAAACAAGTGGAAAAAGTTTAAATAAAAAGACAATTTTCCAACTCCACAGATTTTATAAAAAAAAAACATGCAGCACAAAATGTACTTTAAATGTTACAACATGATTTTACAGCTAAAATCATGTTAAGGTGGAGCTATATTTTGTTAGTTTGTGCTGTCAGCAAAGTATCTCAAGATTCTCTAAACTAGTATGAATGAAGCTTTTAGAACAGGCCTATTCAACTGGCGGCCTGTGGGCCACATCCGACCCGCGAGTGACGAAAGTTTGGCCCACTAATTGGTTCATTCATCTCGAGCCGAAACCCCAGGTTTTCTACTTTAATTACTCTAAGTTCTTTTGGTTAAACTTTGTATCTACAGAAACATCAGAATCTTGGCTAGAAGCTGGTAAAACCGTTTCACTCAAGACAGTTAAAACTACAAGCAGTTGAAGACAAAACTATGAAAGTGAAAATAAAATTGGTTTAAAAATTTGGCAAGTCAGAGATGTCAAAATTATATTTGTGTTAAATATGAGGCATAATGTGCTATTTATTTATTTATTTGATATTGTTTAATTATCATTATATGTTATATTCATGATAAAATACAGCAAAATAATCTATTTCAAAGGTAACACATCTTTGTAATACATGGTCTATTTACAAAATGTTAATGCTGGATGTTTGGCCCCCGGAGCTGTTGACCTGCAGTAACTGTGGCCCCCGGAGCAATTTAGTTGAATAGGGTTAGAAAGTGGTCATCAGATGAATAAGATTGAGCATGGCCAACAGAAAATGGCTGAAACTTTGTCACCTTTAAGCTACTTTTTTAGTCTCAACATTAAAAGTAGGATACTCCTTCAGGGACTGTTTGATTTGTAATATAGAACATTTTATATTCATTACCTGTTTGTAACCATAGTATATTAAACAGCATCAATGAAAATGTTACACTAAACACTTAAATTAGAAAGTAGAGTAAAGGAGTTGTGTTTTATGACAGAAACGGGGTGTTGTGGGTCTGATGAGGAGGAGGAAGACTGGGAGGCGCCTATCTCCTCCACACACCTCTTTGTTTACACCTTCAAGTCCACAGGGAGGCTAACTTTCGCAGACTCGACTCGGAACAGGAACCATGCCCGTTCTCCTGCTCGGTTTGGTCCTCCTCTTCTTCAGTCCAGCTCGCGCCGTCGACGACGTGGCTCCAGTCCAGTTCGGCCCCCCTCCTCCCCTCGGGTTCAGCAGCTCCTCGGTCCGCTCGGCGTGCAAACCCATCCCGAGGAGCCTGTCGCTGTGCGACGGCATCGGCTACAAGAGCATGTGGATCCCCAACCTGCTGGGCCACGACTCGCTGAAGGAGGCCCAGCAGCAGTCGGCCGCCTGGCTGCCGCTGGTCTCCAAGCTGTGCCACCGGGACACCAAGAAGTTCCTGTGCTCCATGTTCGCCCCGGTGTGCCTGCCGGAGCTCAGCGGGCCCGTCAGCCCCTGCCGGAGCCTGTGCGAGGCCGTGCGGGACGGCTGCGTGCCCGTCATGAGCGCCTTCGGCTTCCCCTGGCCCGAGATGTTCGACTGCGGCCGCTTCCCGAGCGGAACCGAGCTCTGCATCCCGGCGAGCGGGCAGCGGGAGGGGCGGACGGAGGAGGAGGTCCGGCGTGAGGAGGAGCTGAAAGGTCTGAGTCCTGCTGATTTTATTCTCTTTAGAACGCACTTCAGTCACATCACTTCTTTTTTTTTTTTTTTTTTTTTTTTTTTTACATGTAAAAATTTTTTTATTTTTATTTTGCTGCTCTGCTTAATAAGACGAGCTTTATTCTAGAGGCGGTGTTAGGATGTTAAAAACATTGGGGGCTTAGCCCAGCCCAGGTGGTGGTGGGGGGTGGGGAGTACATTACACAATAGTTGCATAACTTTTATTTAGGAGCAAAATTCGGACATTTTGTACCAGTTTTTTGTCTAATGTTCATACCGAACGCATTTTGAGCAGCAAAAATGTGCCCTCACCTCAACACCTCAAGTTTGATGCTTTACGTTCAGACCGGGACACAGACTAGAAGCGCGTCTGAATGGGAAGAGCGTCTTGATTTTTTTACTGGTCTGTCTTTAATGGTGGATGAAATAAAGATAAAATAAAGAAAATGGCTTTGCTTTATTTATTAGAGCAAGCAAACGTTGTGTATACAAGATAAATAATTCACCAGATAATTATTTCACTAGATTATTTAGAGGCGGTCTGTTTGGTGAGTTTCACCACTCATGGAGCTGCAAGCTCGGCTGACAAACTATTTTTATTTTTGTCCCGAGTCCAGTAATACCGCGGTCAGTTTAACAAGCCGCTGACCCACATCAGTGCTGATATCTCCTGCCAGAACACCAACTACAGATGGTCGATTTCAGCTAAAGAGCTCCTGTCAGTCTGTTTCAAGTTAGTGGGCAACATTCAGGAAACGTCACGTGGAAAAATGAGCCTCTCTGATTGGTTGACGCGGCGTGTCGAGCAGCAAAAGTTAAATTTTTTGAACTTGAGCGTCAGCTGCTTTGGATGTGTCGCATGCACCGAAAATGCTTTACCGCTACCTTGCGCGCTGCTCTAAACAGCCTAGACGCGCTGCACTGCTCCTACATGCACGTCCACCATAGACTTTGCATGTAAACTGGCTGCTTCGGCTGCTCCAAACGCATCCTGTGTGAACCCAGTTAAAACTACAAGTTGAAGATAAAACTATGCAGGTGAAAATAAAATCGGTTTCAAATTTTGGCAAGTCAGAGAAGTCAAAATAATATTTGTGTTAAATAGGAGGCATAATGTTTTCTTTTTGTTTCTGATATTGTTTTACTATTACTATAAGGTTCTGTATGTTACATCCATAATTAAACGCAGCAAAATAAACTATTTCAAAAGTAACTCATCTTTGTAATACTTGGTTTATTTACAAAACGACTTTAATTGCTGGATGTTTGGCCCCTGTCCCGTTGGTCTGCATTAACTGTGGCCCCTGGAGCAATTTAGTTGAATAGCCCTGGTCTAAGCTGTCATTGTTCAACGTTACGAAGCCCCCGACAACATACAAGGATTTTTTCTTTCCTTTTGCATTCCCTCTCAAACGTTTTGTGTTCTCAAGTTAATTGTAATATTTTATATTGGCTGTATTGAATTGTACTTTTATTTAGAAAATAACCTGTTTCCAAAACAAAATGTGTCAATTAGGGAAGTTGACGACCATATTGACTATCGCTGCATCTGCACAAACAGGGTTTCTTGGTAATAAATCTTATAGCAGGCACCTGATTGGCAGAACCTGGTACCAGAAGCTCAAAAGATGTGGCAACAGCTAAATAAACTGTTTGGCTAATTTTTCATGTGCACAACCCACATACTCAGCTCTACTGCTCATCCCACAAATGCATGTTCTTTACAAACATATTTAAAGGGGAAATTAACAGGCTTTCCAATGGTATAAGATTTATTGCCAAGAATTATTATTATAGCAAACAAAAAAACTACCAAGCACAAATATCCTTACTCTCTGTTCTATGTCTATATATGTTTATGCCAAGGCTGAATTAGACTGTGAACAGTTAAAGTAAGTAAACTTTAACCTTATTAAGTAAAATCAAACCATATTAAATAATAGTAAAATCATATTATTTCTGTTTTCCACCCTTCAGGCAGTGTAATCTGTGACGCCTGCAGTCTGGCTGCTGAAGGAGAGACTGACATCCAGGAGAACTTCTGCCACAGTCCATACGGTGGGAACAAATGTCACAGTTTCTCAGCATATTCTGTTGCTTTGTCTTTCCTTCAGTAAGACTCAACAGAAGAAGAATTATAATAAAATATGACACATAGGAGACAGAGAGGTTGTTTTACAATCTATCTGCGGAATTATATTAATTTTTTTTCTGTTGCAGCCTTAAAGATGCGCCTGGGCAGCATGTCAACAGTGGGAGGCGACCGCCAGCTGGTTCCTCTGGCCCGCAGTCGAGTTCTGAGGTGGGCTGGGGGAGGTGCAGAAAAGGCACAGGAGCTTGGAGGCGCAATGACCCACAGGGCGTTGTGGCTGCAAGAAGGAGGCAGCTGTACCTGTCCCGGTTTAGATTCTTTGGATGTGAACAAAAACAAGGAGCTGAAAGAGGAGAGCACAGATTACAGACAGTCGAAGGATGAAGGGAAGGTGGGGAACAGGGTCCACAGCGGGTGGTTCTTGGCCCTGGCTCGGCCTGAAGAAGGAAGGCTTGTGTTGACTCGACTTGTCAGGTGGACCAGAGGGGACAAAGAGCTGAAGAAGTTTATTAGAGCTCTGCTTAAACAACCTTGTGCAGACATTTAAGCAGCACAATCAGTCTGGGAACTGCTCCTGCTGCTGCTGCAAGTTGTAACAAAATCCAAAACGGCAAACAAGAACACATGAGGAACACAACAGGAATAAACTGATAATAATCATCAGATCATATATTTTTACTGGGAAATTACCTCAAATTTACTAAAATCCTTCAAACTGACAATATAGAGTTTTTTTCCTTTTCATCAAATAGCAACTTAAAAGCACAAACCTGTTGTTTCTGCTGTATCATTGTGGTATTGTTATAATGATGCAACATCTCACAAACTTTGTTTTTCACAGCAGCATAATTTGCTAAAATATTTTTGTATTTTTTCTGCACACGTAAACAAAAATGTTACTGAATGAAAGAGGAGGGAGGTTTGGGTCATGTAAAGTTCCTGTTTGTCTTAAAATAAACACTTGTTTCTTTTTTATTATACTTTTATTTGATCATTTTCTTTCTTTACAATAAAAATCTCCCAAACTTTACAGTTTGATTAACATAACTAACCAAACCGGGATAAATATAAAAAAAATACATTTTCAGGAATTTACAATGTCGTTTTTTTTTATTTTATTTTCTGTGTACCTATACCTAATGTAATGTTTTTTTAACAATGTTTTTCCTGGTGCTAATAGGCAAAAGTGAACAATAATGTTTTCTTGTGTCTGTGTGACTACAGTACAATGATACAGATGAACCTATAATTTGATGCCGATTGTAACAGAGACAGTCTGAGCAGTCACTGGGATTTTTGTTCATAATTTTGCGATCAATAGAATCAATTATCTGTTAGTAAAATATCTTATGAACAACTGGGCATATTTAAATGAAACTTTCATGAAATTATCACTGGATGTAACTCTACAACAGATGAACATCACATCTCATAATGTTACATAAAATTACATCATCTTTTACAAGATTATCAAACAGCTGTAGCTTTTTCTCAACATGAGATGATTTGTCTAAAACTATGAAATACAAATACATTTCCTTTATGTTTGTATTGAAATGACTGCATAATTATTTTAAGTTTCTCTATATTCAGGTTCTAGAAAACAGCTGTTTTTCTTGATCTTTCTGCATGACTCAGTAAAAACAGAAACTGGACTCCGCAGACACACCTGTTGATATATCAGTTTCACTCTGCCTCCCTCAGTCTAAGTGTCTCTGACACTTTGCATATCGTCTCGCCTCTTCTGACGAGTTTAAGATGATTTTATACATTTCATCAAACACCAGAGAATCTGATGTTTTGTGTTTAACTTGCTGTGATATCAATACACAACTGGCAATAATTACAGCGAGTGTGTCGCTGTGCACGTGAAGCATTAATTATTCAAACTGCAGCGTCCTCATCCTGAACACACACACACTCGTTTATTTCTGTTTCTGCCTCAGCCCAAGTCAGCCCAAGTCCCTCAGCTCTTTAGAAAACAGGTGAGTTTGTTTGGCTTTTCCTTCCAGCAGATATTATTCAGTGAGATGTAGAGTCTGTTACCTGGAAACATCTAAAGGCACAACATTTTATCCTCATTTATTTTAAAGATTTTATTATGGACACGTAAAGGCAATTAGCTCGTGGAATTTTCCAGTTTGAAATTAGGTTTGTGAAGATACCACACTAGTTTTTCTGTGATCATTATGTCTTGTCGTATGAACAAGTTGATCACAGAAGAATTAATAAAAGAAAAAAAGAACTATCAAAATTCTAGAAAATGGCTTCGCTTTTATTGAGAATATTGAATTGTAGAATCATTAAAATTGAATTTTTTTTAATGTCGTCTTGAATCTTTATTATAAAGAAAAGCTGCATCTAAACCTTACTGTTACTTATTGGTATAAGAAGCAAATAACTGAAAAAAATTAAGCTTTTGCATTTACATTTAACTTGTTTATATGTTGACGCATGTTCTCTTTTTTTAAATAAATATAAACTAAAACATAATTGGTAGAATCTCTGTAGTCTTTCAGTAGATTGTTGGCATGTTTTATTTTAAATAATCCTTGAGAGAGAGTTGCAAAGTATTTTCTTATGTGAAGTATCAGCTTCTTAAATCTGAACAGTGTTGAATAAAAGCAGTTTGTTCTTTCTCAGCACTTTTAAATCAACTTTTCAACCAGAATCTAAGACCACTTTTATATTTTTAATATTCTGTATATGAGAGGGATCTATGTTGCATACCTCTGTCTTATAACCTCCAACTCTGTTGAGCTTGTTGCTTCATATTTATGAAACCATTTTGAACTATTGAGATCGGAATTTTACTTCTTTGAAATCTGAAATTTCATGTTTAATTAATCCCAAGAATTTAGTAAAATGCTCTTTAAATGGTTAAAAAAAGGCATAGTTGTGAGAAGATATTTTACTAAACTTTCTGGGGGAGTAAAGCCCTGCACCCCCATAAAACTGCTTCACTCCACAGCTGCTGTTTAACAAGAACAGATGTTCCTTTGTGCCATCAGCAGATGTTGGCAGGTATGAGGTAGACTTCAGGTATTCTGTTTCAATTTAACTGGACAACCTTTGTAAAGAAAATCTTGCCTAGGCTGCCAAATTGACAAGAGATTTACATTGAAAAATAACCAGATTTCACCAAATGTGTACTGTATATGACAGCTATACCTGTGTGTATGGGTGTGTGTTGTCTCTGTGGCAGGATGGTGTCTCCAGCTATTGCTCTGGCCTTCATTCCTCTCCTGCTGACGCTGCTGATCAGGTACCGGTACTTCTTCGTGCTGTTCTATCGCTCGGCTCTGGTCCGGATATGGAGGGACTGCACAACGGGTCTGAGCCGGGAGGAGCGCGCCTTCCAGTACGTTCTCACTCACTCCACTCCTGGAGATCCTGACAGCATCCTGGATGCTTTTGATTTTTGGTGCAGCAAGGTGGAGTTCATCAGCAACATTGGGCCTAAGAAAGGTTTTTGTTTTTTTTTTAAAAATAAGAATAATGTGTTAACTAGATGGTCAAGTTATTAGCATTTAAACTGCATGTTTGTGATTTTTTTTTAGGGAAAATTCTGGACCGGCTGCTGATGGAACAGAGCCCCCTGACAGTGTTGGAGCTGGGGGCTCATTGTGGATACAGCACTGTGAGAATAGCCCGGGCCCTGCCCCTGGGGGCCAGGCTCTACAGCGTCGAGATGGATCAGAGGAACGCTGCCATCACAGAGAAAATCCTCCGCCTGGCAGGTTTTGATGACAACACGGTGAGATGAGGAGTAAATGTCTCAAATTAACCACAAACAGTTTTACACACTCGTTTGATTCTCCAGGTGGAGCTCATCGTGAATCCATCTGACGAGGTCATCCCTCGGCTGAGAACCGACTACAACCTGGAGAGGCTAGATTTTGTCTTCATGGACCATTGGAAGAAGTGCTACCTGCCCGACCTGCAGGTGTTAAATCACAGGAGAAGACCTTTAGATCACGAATCATTATTCCATCTTGTTTTATCATCTTTGTTTGTGTGTGTGTGTGTGTGTGTGTGTGTGTGTGTGTGTGTGTCTCAGCTGCTGGAGGGCAGTGGTCTTCTTGGAAAAGGATCCATGGTTCTGGCTGACAACGTGCTGTTTCCTGGGGCTCCAAAGTTCCTCAGGTACCTGCGCAAGTGCGGCCTGTACGAGTGGAAGATCCACCGGGCGACACTGGAGTACAGCACGGGCATCAAGGACGGGATGGCTGAGCTGATTTATCAGGGAATTAAATAAAGCAGAACAACTAAAGTGCATTTTAAAGTGGACATATCATGCAAAATCCACTTTATTAGCCATTAAATGCATTCTGTTCTGGACTTGGAGTCTCTAAGTGCAGAAAAGGTTCAATTTAGTCTCTCCCAGTGCTGCAAAGATATCTTTATATTCTGTTTGAGTCATATTTTTCAATCCCTTCAGTTTTCTCTGTTATTTGTAAATAAAGTATTTCTGCGCAGCTAGTTAACCATAATCCCCTTGATCAAACTAGAATGAACCAGTCTGCAAACTGAAGAAGGGCCAGGTGCAGATTAAGAGGAAACCAGCTGCTTTGAGACATGCCTCAGAGAAAGGGTGAAAGTTCAAATAAGCATTGCAGTTCCACTTTATACAGACACCAACTGAATGATTTAAATGTGAAGGATTTAAAAGCACAATATGTCTCCTTTAAGAGCAGCAAAGATGACTTTTATGTTTGAATGTTCAAGCAAGTTATAAAGAAGTGTTCTGTAAAACTGGTCTATTACTAAAAGTTGTACTTTTTTTAGCATCAAGTAAAGTCGAGTAAACGGTGCAGATGACGAAAAATTTAAACGGTAGAGCATTGGTTGGAAAAATAGTGTCAAAATTGAGAAATCTTCTTCAGAATATTCCACTATGAGTTTCCTGTCCTTGATTTGAAAAATAAAACTAAACCAGAAAATCTTGTTTAAAAAAAACATATAAAGGGATCATAATGCTGGTTGTATATTAAAACAATTATCAACTTTTTATATTTGTATACATCTCATCTCTTATATTGTGCTATCAAATTCAACAAACCTCATCATTTAGAAAGCCTGTTTGTATTGGAGGTAATTAAAAAGATCATTTCCCTGAAAAAAAATAAACCTTGAAATAAAAGTTGTTAAACTGAAAAACACAAAACTTTAACTCCTGAATGCTTCCTGACAAAAATATCCATCTAAAAGGTAAACAATAACAGCACCAAAATTATTTTTTTGTATAAAACTAGCATCATCCTTTCAGCTTTTATCAATACCAGACATTCTTTACTTTACCAGTAAATCAGCATCAATTTAACTCACAAGGCTCAGGATCATAAAACACTTGGCTGTTTATTCATAGGAAATATAGAAAACTAAAAGCAGCAAAAAAATAACTTGCTCAGATCTGTAATCATACAAGCAAAACATTTACAACTAATTTGAAACCATAAAATGTGGAGCACTGATAACTAAATGCGTTTAACTCTGAACAAAATCAACAATAAATATTCTATAAAATGAGAAGCTGGAATAAAAGTGATAAAACAGAACTTCTTTATGCCTCTGTGTACCTCTATGTCATTTTAATGATAAATTAATTTGCTGACCGAGCCTCCATGTCTGTTCAATAAGCTGTTTGGAAACACGTGGCTGAAGACATCCATTAGAGCTCGTTTGACTGGTTTAAATGTTGCAGTAGTTCCCAGAATAAGATGGAAAACAGAACAGAAGCTTAGATGTATATTCAGGGCTGTATTCTCACTCTCATTCCATCATTCTAATAAATAAACCTGTGGCAGGCAGCGAGCCACACGGCAATGTCCAATAATGTCTTTTCAAGACTGAAGGATTACAGCTTGAAATTAGACACAAACTCTGCGTTCCTCCTGAAGTTTCCTGCAGCGGTCGAGTTATATTCTTAGCCTGGACAAAGAAGAAACTCATCAGAGTGAGGAAGCAGCTGATGCATTTGAAACAGGGGAGCAGAAATCCAGGACTAAACAGCCTGACTAAGTCCAATCTTAAATCATCCACTGGTCCTGGTCTTGGTCTGCCCCTTCCATGTCCACCTGGAAAAAAAGAAAAGAAAAACACAACCAGATTTAATTGATATTTGACCAGGATTGAAATGTTTGATTAAAGAGGAAAGTCTTTATATTGTGAAAGAAATGATTTAAAGTGTTATTGTGTCATAATGAATGCGAAAAGGAAGCACCTCATTGATCTCGCCATCGTCGGGCGATTCATTGTAGTCGTTCATCTCATCCATGTCCTGCATGTCCTCTTCATCTTCAGAGTCTTCCTCGCTGTCTTCTTCATCCTCATCGTCCTCCTCTTCCTCCTCTTCATAGCCTGCCTACACTCGCCGAAACACAGATGCAAAAGAAACGTTCAGAACAGCGTGCCGACGCGTCGTCATTTCTGCAAAAATGTTCATGGCTTTTACCTCATAAATGGGTTTACCAATAGGCATCAGATTATTGTCTTTCTCTGCGATGCTCTGCAGCTGAAACACAACACAATTACATTTAAAATTAAGTTTAAAACTAGTTACGTTTAAAATTAAAGGCCTTTATTGATAGAATGCATGTAGACTATCAATGTTGACGGCAGAATATTAAACTAAAATCATCTTGTGCTTGAAATGGATTGTTTGTTGCAGAATCATTACAAGTTTTCTGGGTTTTCAATGTAAAACCTGTAGAAAAATTGGAGAAATTATCTACACTAAAATTGCTATAACTCCCTATTTTATCACCAAACTTATAAATCTTCTGTCATGTCTTGATCGTTTCAATATCTTACGGAGGAGGATAAGGGCCACTGCACACTACTTCATTAGATATTTTGCTAACACAATTTCGCCTTCAGCCTAATGAATTATGATCGAGGAGGCTACGGTGCAGAGGATGAGGGTTTACCCAGGCTTGGTGCTGTTGCTCCTGTTGCTGCAGCTCCGTCTCGTCCACACACGGTCGGTCCAGATTGAACCACAGCGACTCGGTTATCCGCGGGAGCAAAGAGGGAAACAGCGTGGACATGGCTGCAGACCCACACACCACGCTACACGCAACATATATAAACACATACAGGAAATGTAGGAGTAAATCACCGGGCTAAAGGTTTAACCATAGATATTATATAAATATATTTTTATATCTATGGGTTTAACCATGTCCCTGACTCTACAACATAACTTAGCTGTGACGGACAACCCAGAACAGAAGGAAAATAAAAATCGTATCGATAATATTGCTGAAATTAAAGTCTTTCTAAATTCACAAAATTATTATTTCACATCTAAATACACTCTGAATAATAAATAAATAAGATGTGATCGAATTTTAAAATTATACAACCTTTAGTTTAAAATGTTTACAAGTCTTACTCTCGCTGCGGCTTCAAAACAATCAAATTTCACCGGAAGTAGAATGTACGTTTCCAAAAAGAGTCCCCCTCAAATAGTTCCGCTTGGGCAACAAGTTGTTGTATACTGTATATTTTTTTTAATAGAGTTTAAAAAGAGTCTGATTTTGATTTGTGTTTTACTGACTTATTACCAATTAAGGATTTTTTTTGGTTTCTTTAATACAAATCTCTAAATTATGTCACCATATATAATTTTTGTAAGGAGTGTTCATCTGGGAACCTATATTTTTTTAATTATTTTGTCATTCTATTGGGATTATTTTTGTTTTAATATTTCAGCTTCTGACAAAAAAGTCCTTTTATTTCTTCCCTAAATTCAAACCAGTGTCTTGTGTTACTTTAAGAAAAAGGTGATTAAATAGACAAACAAAAACTAGAAGAGAACATGGATCTGAAGGGGAAAAATTCTGTAGTGGACGGGAACAAAAGGTTTCTTTAAACACAATTGCAGATGACAAGGGAATAGCTGCATTGATCTGAAGATTGAAAAGAGTTGATGCTGCTCCTGTTGAACTGACTTAATGTAAAAGAAAAATCCAGTGTTTTGCTTCATGAAAGGCGTCTTTGGTCTTCCTGGTTAAAGATGTACAGCTGGACACAGTCTGCTTGACTGTGAGAGAGAGGCAGTAGATTTTTATTTTTAATTTGTTCCGTCTATTTTTATTGTTCTTTTTGCTTTTTCCATCCATCCATCCATCCTTGTTTGTAGTTTCTGCAGACACAGTGAGTGTACTGATTTAAACGTATGGATGGTATGTTACTGTAATGGTTGTTCTAACTCCTGGTCATGGCTGAGGCTGTAGAAATCACCCTGAATACAAATGTTCATCATAATCAACAATTTGCATGTAAATATGGTTGTAAAAAGCTTTTTCTGACTTACTGAATTACTCACTTTAATTTTGTCAGACTATTGTAACAAATAAATAATCAACCGGAAACCTCTTTTAGAAACCAATAAGAACTTTAATATTGAGAGACATTTTTTACTATTTTTTACTTGAATTCTTTGAACTGTACTTTAAAACAAACTAGATATTTTACTCATGTAACACTCGTCAAGCCATTTAAAATAAAAGTATTAAAACCTTCTGCAGGTATTTTTATGACGCCCCTGGTATTTTGTGATCTTGTGAAAACTGATGAGCATCACCTAACAATTAAGATTATGATTATGATTTTAAAAATGCTAAATCACTGTACATAAGAGAATGATAAAGGCTCAATTGTTGAAAAAATATGAAACAGCATGATCTGTATATATTTGATTTTTCGTTGTAGAAGGATTTGAAGTTTTTGTTTTGTTTGTTGACTGAAGATTATTGTTGTTTGAGTTTATATTTGAGAAAAAAGGGGCAGATAATAGATTAAAAGATTTTTTTCTTCTCTCTGCCGCCTTTCATTTCATTTTATTTGTATTTCTTTTTCTTATTGCACATAGAATCATTTGTCTTTTTAAAGAAATGAATAAATTTGTAAAATAAAAAAATAATAAAAAAATAAAAATAAAAAAATAAGATCACCTCTGTCAAAATATTAAAGACATGTTTACAGTAAAAAAAACAGCCTACTGTCATCATGAACTGATGAAAATATTAAGAAATAAGGACATACTGCACATTTTCAAAGAACCTAATACCATAAATATTTGTTAAAATGTGATAAATATGAGATTTTAAATAACTTTTAAAGTGATTTATTTAAAATGAATAGCTGAGCCATGTCCTGACTCAGAAGAGAAGCTGGAGGTAGCTTTGCTTTTAATTGTTCATATAGCAGGAGGAGCATGTGCAGTTTAGGTGGAGCACATGGAGCCAGCAGCTGTAGGAGGAAACTGTTTTTCATTGCCTTGCCCTGACAGCAAGACGCCGGCGTCTCTTTGGCAGAGGCAGTGCATCAATCAGGATGCATTTTCGTTGAGTAAGTGGAGAAGTTGGAGCATATGCAGCAGATGGGGCAGGAAGCACGAGAGGAGCATATGTCGTGGGTGGAGCACATGCAGTGGGTGCAGCAGGTGGAGCATGTGCAGTAGGTGGAGCACGTGCAGTGGGTGGAGCAGGTAGATCAGGTGGAGCATGTGCACTGGGTGGAGCAGGTAGAGCAGGTAGAGCACGTGCAGTGGGTGGAGCAGGTAGATCAGGTGGAGCACGTGCACTGGGTGGAGCAGGTAGAGCAGGTA
>JAUBOC010000077.1:15581963-15595065 GCA_032275365.1 Anablepsoides cearensis
TACTGTGCATGTGTGTCAAAGACAGAAAGACAGATGTGGCAGTGGAAGGTGTCAAAGCAGTTTGGATAGAAAAACAATGAAAGAAAAAAAAAACGACTAATAGATTATTAAATTAGTTGTCGATTATTTTAATAGTCAATTAATCGACTAATCGTAGCAGCCCTAAAATAATTGAAGTTGCTTCCGGCCTCCTCTATCCAAGCCAGAAAATTTTATTCTGAATATCTTCTTCTGGCTTCATAAAATAGCTGCGGTCACTCCGCCATGCCCCTAACGAAATTTACAAAAGTTTACAAAATTTTCGTAAAGTAACAGACCAGGAGCAGAGTTTGTCAAAACAACACACAACAGCTACTGAAGCTGTGTCATTGCTATCAACCTCTATCCAAGCTGGTTCCGTTTATTCTTTATGCATCTTTCTCTGGCTTTATAAAATAATTGCGGTCACCCACATACTGCTTACGAAAGTTACGTAGTTTTAATAAAAAAATCTTGGCAAACACAAAATTTGGCGCCGTGCTCTGAGGGCATCGATAGCTGAAAGAAGGCATCGGAAAAATGAAGACTCCTCTACCCAATACCTGTTCATGGGTGTCTCAGGCTACAGGGGTTAGAGACCAGGCACCTGATGAATATGTGCCTAACGAAAGAGTTCACTCCTCCCTACGATAAGGAGTAGAAAAGAGGGAGAGATGAAGAAAACAAACTAGAAAGCAAATGAAAATCAATCTGATTTTATTTAAATTTATTGATTTATTGCCTATCGCAACAGGCCTAATTTCCAGGAAGCGTTGCTAAAACATAGAAATAGTTGACCAAACACAAACTTTCTATGTAGTAAGTGCAGCCTTTGTGTCATGTTTAAATAATTGCATACATTTCTGAGAATATGTTACAGAAGGGAATGAAAGTTCACAAAAAAATGTTACGCTCCATGATCAGTTAAACTTACATTTACTCATCTATAAAATAGAAACTGAGAAACAAATTAAACTATAAACATTTAGATTATTTTTAAAATGTCTACAAATGAACTATAATTGACAATCATATGGAAAATGCTAAGCAACTTTTCCTTTACAAAAATATTTAAACTTTAAAAAGGAGCAATTTCACTTTTGTCATTTAAAAGACGTCCCTTTTAAGCTAGTTTTATATTCCGATGTCACATAATGCTTTTCCCTCATGGAGACCTTTTAACAAAAAAAAAGTGACCACACAGTCCTAATGAAGGGGGAAAAAAAAGCTTAGTAAATTGGATTTGGCCCAGCCTTAACCTCGGCCCCTCTTTATGTTGTGTGTTCTGTGGGCCAGGAGGCTAATTTAATTTGTTGGACAGAGAGACGGGGGACCGGGTAAATGCCGTCTGTCAGTCTGAAAGTTGCACTTCTGAGGCGGTACTGTAAGAACTACAGCTGGAACGTGGATGACAGATGCTCACACGCTAACTAACGCCGACAGCTGTGTAACACTGAACCACTACATCACTGGCACTTTTGTTAACAAAAGGGGGTGGTGGTGGGGAGGGGGCATGTCGAAAGTTTAAAATGACTTGTTCAGGAAGCTATGGCTGAAAACAAAAACAAAACAACAACACAATGACAGACCTGTGCTGACGGTTCATTGCTGCCACCATGAGAGCGGTCCAACCGAGTCGATGTCGGTGATTTGGATCCACGCCTTCTTTTATCAGCCTGATGGGGAAATAAAGAGAAAACTGTCATTTTTACCACCGACACCAGCATACAGCAACGTTCTGACAATATAAAACATAGTGCTTGTTGTATTTCATGTTTTAAAGCCCACTATTGATGACAGAGGAAAACTTACTGTTATATTCATCTAAAACTGAGACATATGGTAGGGCACAAAAACCAGCACATGTTGGTTTATGAGAACCTCCTACACCCAGTCTTTAACTAGTTAATGTATCTATGTGAGCAAGCCAGGTGTGTGTGTTGTGTTTTCTGCCTCAGGGCAGAACATCAGGTGGAGTGGCACCGTCCCTGTGAGCGAGTGTGTAAGGAATCCTTCTGTTCTCTCTAGTGTGGAAGCGGGCACAGGCAGTGTTGGTGTTTACAGTCAACACGGTGGCCTCTGTCTGCTCTGCCCCTCAGCTCCCATTCTCTCCGCTCTCTGTTTCCAACTGGCTGTTCTGCATGAAGCACCAGGGACGGGACGGCTCACCGGTATACAGCTGCAGATCAGAGTGCACCGGCTGTTTCAGCTCAGTCAAACTGCAAAACTCTGACAAGTTCACAAACAGAAGAAAGGACAGCTCCGGTAATAAATCTGACTACAAGACAGAGTAATCATTTTAAACCATAACTTTGTATCCAAGTTCTCCAGCTGAGGATCTGTGTTGTGTCATACCAGCATCCATCTGTTTTTTTTCTTTTTTTATTATTATAAAAAGCTAACAAATAAAATACTTGGTGTAGTCTTAGATTATTTCTTTATTATTCGTTCTCTGAAAGGCTTTCAATGTCTTACTCTCTTTTTTTAAACAGGACAGCAGATTGAGTTTATCTCAGGAAGACCGTCTCATCGCTGCAGTGGAGAAACTAGGTTTACGTCACCTTTTGGTGCTGTTGGAGCCACAGTTACGTCCTACACCCTCTCAACACTACACAGCCGACACAGGGCGTAGAAAAGAGTTCACCATCGCCTGGTCTATGTTTTTTTTTTCCTTTATGACAATAAGAACTTAAGGAACATGAAGACGTTTTGTTTACTGCAGTGCAGAGCTGTGGAGGTGTCATACACATGATAACATTGATAATAACTTAATGAACGTATGATATGCAATCTGTCAGTCTGCTGCGCTTTAAAAAAAGTTAAATAATTCAAGTTTCCGACTCAGACTCGGTTCCTTATTTGGAAATGATTATAATAAGTATTCATGACAAATAATCTTGATCAGGACATCTCTAGTTGAGGACATGCCTTTCAAATACTGTCCATCTGATGGAGATTGTTATTTTAGGCCTGACACTTGTTTTTTTGTCTTCGACTTTGCCTTATTTTTTATGCAGTTAGGATCAGATACAAGGACTGGCCAGAAAACCAGAAGCCAAGGTCCAAAAAAAAAAAAACTTTCCTCGTGTTCTTTTATAACTTAAGGCATCGCTTGAAATCAGCCTTACAATCTATGCTCCAACCATCCCACAGCATTGGAAAGTGTTTTCCTGATACATTTAGTGACCTGTCCTATTGTGTCTCAGCAGACACACCCAGACACTCAACCGAAGCACTTAACACACCTATGACCTGCTAACAGGCTGTGTCACTGCACTCTCAACTACACCATCTGCCACATGTGCACAGGTAACTCAAGCCTGCAAATGGAGACACGCCTTCACTCAAATATGTGGACCGGATGCCAACAACCACAGCGTGTGCTTTAAGTACAACTAATAAAATTGAGGATTTTTTTCATATGGTTACTTTCAAATTGGCAAAGAGGAAACCAAACACATTAAGATGAAGACCTGCTTTGTTCAAAAGATACATCAAGACTTTGTTATTGTGTATTTAAATATATTTAGAAACCCTACGAGTACAGGTTACGTTTTCTGTACCCAAAACAATTAAACAGGTTAAAACAAAATCTATGGCAGACTTTTAAAAAAGATTGTCATTTTTAAACACACCTTTTTTTGCAAAAGTAAAGCTGTTTTGGCGCATCCTGAGAGCTGGTGTTTAAGTTCATGCAGTGTGAGAGAAAGTCAAAATATTACAATTTTTCAAACATATTCAGATGATCCTCTGAGTCTGCACAGACACACATGGTCCTCCTGCGCCACCCAGTGGTTACTGACAGAACTACAACAGCAGGTGATTCAAGCGTGTGCATTATAATGATCACCTGCTGCAAAGTAACACTCTGGCTGAGGGAATGACATTAAAACATAATATTGAGCTAAAAAAAGGCTTTTGTTTTTTACAGGTTTTATAAAGCTTTTTTAATTCTACCTGACAGTGATGCTCAAAACTCAGAATCCAAATCCATGAATAATTACTACAAAATTTTTTACACCTCATAAACGCAGCGTTCAATGATGGAGTATAAAAGTGGTGTGTGTGTGTGTATGTATGTGTGTATGTGTGTGTGTGTGTGTGTGTGTGTGTGTGTGTGTGTGTGTGGTACCTGGCCACATCCTGTGAGTTACTGGTCCTTGCTGCCTCAAGCAGAGCATCACCTTGTCATTACAAAGACAACAAACACTAAACGTTACAAATAATACAACAGATGTAGTTACACAGTTATGACATGAAATGCATAGTATCTAATGTTATTTTTTTATTTTATTTTTTTAGGCACATTTTAAATACGTTTTTGGGAAATGATCCTTGTTACTATACTGTGGTTACAAATTTATAGCCATTAAATCTTCACTTATGCAAATGTTTTTAAAAACAAAGTTACAAAGTGCTTTACAACAAATTATACAAATAAAACGAAGCAATCATAAAACTGCAATAAAAGCAAAAATGCAACGGTAAAAAAAGTAATAAAATAAACCTAAAACTTTCTGTTGGTGATTAAAGAGAGCGCGTCATTCTGACTTGTAGAGGAAGTAAACATGTCACATATTTATTGATTCGGTCTACCTTTGTTATCAGAGTCTTTCTTCAGGCAAAAAGCCACCGCTGCTGCGGACAGCACACCGGCAGAGGCCACTCCTGCACGGCTGGCTCCTCCACCTGTTCCTCGGCCTTCGCCCCGGCCGCTCTCCTCCCAGTACCGGTTGTTGTTGCGCCCCCTGCTGGCCAGAGCAGCCCAGGAGCTGCGGCGGTTCTCCAGGTTTGACAGCCATCTTGGGGCGAGGTGGTGGTACTGCACCGATGGGCTCACACGGGAGCCGGAGGTCTCCTCGGACAAAATACCTCTCCCGGAGACCCGGGAGGTAGAAACGATGGGGTTACGGTTCGTCTCCGCCGGTGTCTCGCGGATGCCCTGATTCCTCGTGGCGCCGCTGGAGCTGGTCTGGAGCACGCGGCTACACGGTGACAGGCTGCGCGACCTTCGCGTTAGTAGCCTGGTAGGAACAGATGATAACATGGCGATAAACTCCCAGAAAACGACCGGGTAGATAAAAACCTTCAGTCCGACGCTAACTCCTGAAGAAGAAGGCAGTCCAGTCCAGTGCAGCGTTAATCCAGGCTGTAAAGCGTCTGTTCCTCAGCTCACTGGCTGCACGTTAAACACATCAGGACGAAAATAATCATAGCGTGGATGTCACCAGAAACCGTGACGCATTCTGGGAAACTGAGTTTTAGCTGTATAAAGCGGCTCATATGACGAAATGTTTCTCAGCAGTTGGGTTCTCAAGTCATTTGGTAGAAGGGCGAAAATATTCCAGGGATAATGCTGTTTTAGTTTATTGTGTTTGTTTTATTAGTTCTTTGTTCTCCATGCATTAAAAAAAATAGAAACCAAATTAACAATTTAGTGAAATTTTTTGAGGACCCCCAAGATACCTCTCGCGGACCCCTGGGGGTCCTGGAACCACAGTTGGAAAACCTCTGGCCTAGATAACAGGACTTTAAAATCAAGTTTTCAGTAACTGATTTTTTATTTTATTATTATTATTTTTTTGTAGGTAGACTGGTGAAGGTTTCAGAAAACATAAACAAAACCTTAGCTTGTTCAACATGAAAAAAAAAGTTTCTTATCTACTAAATGCAATCAACTGTACTAAAATATTTTTCATATCTGATGTTTGCCTCAACTGACTAATGCAATGTCATAGACCGTGTAGAAGTTTGTTTTTTAGTACAAAACATCCCTTTGTTTATTTATTGTGCACAAACAATAGAAATAGGATTGTTTTGATTTTCTAGGAGTTTCGCTTTTGTCCACTTTGTACATACACAACAACAAAAACTGTTTTACATACAATACAAAAATACATGTGATTATGCATCATGACCACCAGATGGCATCAAACCCATTGGTTAGATAATTGCATGAAGTAAGAAATGTAAATTGAATACTCATAAATATAGTAATTTTTC
Source organism: Anablepsoides cearensis (assembly GCA_032275365.1). NCBI lineage: Eukaryota > Metazoa > Chordata > Actinopteri > Cyprinodontiformes > Rivulidae > Anablepsoides > Anablepsoides cearensis. Next base: position 15,587,985 of record JAUBOC010000077.1, read on the forward strand.
AGGCACAGTTCTGAGACCTCATAAAATCAGCATGAACTATGCAGCTGTGAATAAACCCAAACTACATTTTATTACTCGAGGGAATGAAAGGTTAGGTTAACATTATGTCAACCGATCCCACTCAACTAAATTGTTTACATGTAAAAACTAAACAGTAATAATTATTTCAAGCTTTTTTTCTCATCAAATAGTTATAATAGATTAAACCGATTTCAGAGTCCCAGAAGCAAAAGGAGCTATATAGCTCAAGGTTTGTTAATAAATAGGAGCCCTTGGCCTAAGGCACTTTGAGGCAGTCTTCAATCAGTAAAAGGAACAGTACATTTCAAGCATTGTGGCAAATTGGATTAAAGTAGTCCCTTTAATCTCTCTGATTATTGCTTCAATGTAACAAAACCTGCTCATGTCTGTTAAATTTAAACCAAAAGCATTTAGATTTAAGATAAAGTAAACATATCCATCAGAATATCCTGTCATTTATTTTTCTTGCAATAGAAAATCTCTTTTAGATCATTTACCACAACATCATACAATGGTGATGATAGAGCGTAAACCTGGGAGGAAACACAGTTTATCACTTCCTGCAGTTAAAGCGTGGTTGAGCCAGAGATAAACTTATCAGCTTGTTTGTGCAGTTCACCTTCTCATTTCCTTTAGAGAAGTGGTGTAGAAAAAGACATGAACATTTACACTGAAACTAATTAATAATTCAGGAAAAGAACAATTAGTAAGAGGAATAATACTGGTGATGACAGCGACCTGTCTTGGGTGTACCCTGAACAAAAAAAAAATGGGTAAAGAAAATAGATTGATGGATGCTAGAGGTACCTTGGACAGATTTTTCTGACATTCAAGGTCACATTGATTAATACTTCCTATTTATCACAGATTACGCAAGAGAAAAAAAGCATGTCCTTCCACTTCCTTCAGTGCAGGATGCTATGTAATTTATGAAATGAGTTAGCGAAGTGCTCGCAGTAGACTTACTGCGCCTCAGCAGTCGTGACTCATAGAGAACTCCACCATCATAAATCCACTGGCAACTTTCAGAGTTGTCACTGTGGGTTTCTATCATAAATACGCGACATTCATTTCCCCCAGCAGACACGTCTGTCATGACACTGCATTATTACTGACTCTGTGTGGCCAATATATAAGTCTGGGTTCATAATTCTAACCAAAAAAAAAAAAAAAAGCCACAAGTGGTCAAACTTGTAGGGCATTTTCTACTGCCGCAGGCCACGCTCATGATATTAATTGTTTTATTTTTTAACTTTAGTTAATTCCTAACTAAAAAATCTACACTCTTGATATTTCAGATCAATATCACTTTTATGCTTGGTTACATTATTTCCTCCTCCACTTCACAACGAAGTAACTCAAATTTGGCCAGTATAGAAATGAATTTAAATTATTTAATTTAGTCTATTGCCTGAGGCTTGAGATGATCAGTGATGACTTTCACTATTGTTTAATCCTCACTGGTTTGCATCAAATTCTCACTGTGCAAATGGCCGTATGGCTAATTTGCTACAACATCCATTATAAATTGCTTGGCTTTTCGTCGGTCTTGTTTCCATGGATTTTCCCAGACTTACTGCCATCTTGAAGTTGATTTATGCTTCCAGGAGTAAACAAATGTACCAGTTGTCAACATGGCAAGTGGAAATAATCAGATTTCTGTAAACATCTATTTATTACATGTTCTGTCAGTCATTGAAATGAAGCAGGCCTACACTCACTGGTTATGCTACTGTGTGTGTCAGAAAGACTTCTGTGAAAAATTATTGATGTGAAAGATTAAAACATTGTGTGAAAGCTATATTTAAAGTACCCGTCATTCAATACAGTGAGATATTTTTGCTCAGAAGGAAAAGCTGTACTGTTTACTCTTGTGTTATATCTTATATATCAGTATTTGATTAAATATGAGCTTATAAAGTACAATCTGAAATAATTTGGATCTAAAATATTGTACTTAAATGTAAAATAGAAGGATGTTGTTTGTGAACCGCAGCTCGGTGTTTTGCAATACGCATAGGTCCCGACCTCAACTTTGGGAACCATTAGTGCGGTTTTCTCTTTCACCATTTGTTCTTAACTACACCTTAAAAAGTGTTATATTCTAAGAGAAATCAAGTGAAGTTTGCCTACCTGTTGCACAAACAGGCTGGTATGATTTTTTAAGAATAACTGATGTAGTGCAGGCCGGTGCAGTAGTTAGAGCCTCTCAGTGAGAAGGCTGCAGGATCGCTTCCTAATGTTTCTGTGAGGGCTTTGCATGTTCTGTCTGTGCATCAGTGTGTTTTATTTAGTTAAAGGGGAAGCAGCTAAAAAAATGAATAGATGGCTAGTGCAGGCCTATTCAGCAAGTGGCCCGGGGGCCAAATTTGTTTTGCAGTATGTTCTAAATGTTATCTTTCTAAAAATGCATCCATGTTTATTAAAAAAAAATTGTTGTCACAGGCACTTTAATATTACACTGAGAAAGCCCAAGTTGGAGTCGGAGCCACCTTGGTGTAACCTTGAAAATAAAATCTCCTGCATATCAGATGATGTCATGCTCAGACTATGTGTTGTGAATGATCCTCAGTTACTACCACGGCGAGTTTTAGTTCAATATCTGTAAAACTGTTAGAAACATTCACTCTTCTTTAAAGTCAGCTGGCTCTGGCAGCCATCTTGAATCAGTTAATCAGCTGTAGATGCATCCAGTTATACTTCTGCAAGTTTCAGAACAAATGATCAGAGGTTTATGAGATACTTTAGTAACAGACAGACGGGCAAAAACCTAATCTTCACTCTTCACCTTTAGTTTTTTTTTTCCCTACATGGCTCACTAGTTTTGTCCTGGAAGCACGTTTTAATAATAATACACGCCTACTTGTGGAGCTGAGGGTTTTACGAGGTGCACCTGAACGCAGCACAGGGAGGTGCAGCAGCAAAGCCCGTCGCTGCGTCGCTTCTCCCCCTTCCTCCTCTTTCAGGTCTTCTCCCCGCATCTCCCTCCTCTTCCTTCTTTTTTTTTTGTAGCACCTGCAACTCCGAGAGATGGAGACCTTCTGCTAAGCACGGTGAGCTGACGGGAGAGCGGCTGGAGAGAGAAAGAAAGAAGAGGGGGAACCGGCAGGCCGGGAGAAGCGGAAACACTGAAGCATATGGTGGGTTTGTTTGAAGAAGAGCGCCTCGGTGTGTGACTGAAACTTATTGAACCACGGTAAATAATCAGCTGACAGACACATTTGACTATCTTACTTCGTTGCTTCTTTTCTTACATGTGTGAAACCACACACACCTCTGTCTCATTAGTTTGAGGAAGGTGGACTGCGGGTTTCGGACCATCACGAGACACGCCGCAGCCGAGAGGCTTTTTAATTAAATTACATTATTTGTTCCCTCCAGAAAACAGCAGCGACTGTTTAATTTTTGCTTGCATCATAATTTTTCCTTCCACCCCAGCTTGCGTCCGGTTATAGCCGTCTCCTCTCTGTGTTCTCCCGGTAACCAGCCATGATGTCTGGGCAGTCGGTGACCATCCCGGACGACAGGGCGTTCGCCAGCTTCAAGGCGGAGTGTCTGTGCGAGGAGGGCTGGAGCCTTTCCTTCAGCAAGGGGGGCATCACCGTGTGGACCCAGGGTCTGGAGGAAGGGAAGGCTGTCCACAAAATGAAGGTGAGACCACTTCCATTTTGACGCATTGGTCAAGTTTAAACAGAAAAGTTGACGAGAACAAAAAGTAGCAGGGATACGTGGCCTCATCAGCACAAACACAAAGTATCTGCAGCACCACTCAACATGCATGCAGGGCAGAGCTCTGCTCCAATCCCCTGTTGATCCAGACTGCTGACATGCTGCCTCTGCTTTTTGCTGCATGGCTCCATCCATTGTTGTTCCCACTCTCCAACCAACTAAACACAGATTTTCACACCACAAAGCACTTTGTGATTTACCTTTTTGAGCATGAAAGATGTTGAAAATATTGTCATCGTTCAGAGGAACTGACATGGAAACTTTAGTAAATTTATTCATTTTCATTCAAAAACAAAACAAATACTATACATACAACAAATAATACAAATCAAAAATGAAATGAATGGCAGCAGAAAGAAGGAAAAAATTTTTAACATCTGCCCCTTTTTTCCAAAAATAAAAATAAATGAATTCAAACAATAATAATCTTCAAATAACAAAACATAACAAAAAAATTACACTCCTTCTCAAACAACAGTTCTTATGAATGCACCTTATAGGAATTTATATTTCTTCAACAATCTAACTTTTATCTTTCTCTTAAAAAAATTATTGAGCCAGCATTTTTATAATCACTTTCCAGATTATTCCACAGTCTTATTCCTTAGACTGAAGTACATCAGTCCTTCAAATTTGTTTGCATTGTAGGCTTTACAAACATCTCTAGTCCCTTAAGATTTTAAACTTAAATGCATCAAACACATCCTGATTTATATTTATAATGATGTGGCCATGAGCTGAACTCAAACAATTGGTTCCTCATGGCTTGGAGAACAGATGAAAATCCCAGGCATGTTTGATTCTCTGGAAACTAAACTTACTTAACACAAAAAAGTAAGGAAAGTTGTGTTTGGTGGATTATTTCTTGTAACAATGCTTCTTGGCAATAAATCTTATACCAGGCACCTGATGGGCAGCACCTGGGTGTAGCAGAAGATCGAAACAAGTGTCAATAGCAACAACAAGCTGTTTGGCGGAGAAGAGTTGGCTATTTTTTTTATGTGCGTAACCCCACATACTCCGCTCTACTGCTCATCCCACAAATGCACGTTCCTTACAAATGTGGCTCTATTTAAAAGGGAATTTAACAGGCTTTATATTACAAGAAAATAATCTACCTAAGTTTTTTTTTGTACAAGAACATATTCAGGAACAAAATGTTTAGTATTGATTTATGCTGTTTGCTTCAGAGGAATGTGATTAGCATGTCATAGAGTGCATTGTGTCCTGGAGGAGTTAGCAAACCTGAACAGTACAGTACAAGTGACTAGGCACAAGTTGATTGGCCTGTGGTTACAGCTTCTATTTTATTTATTAGTTGGGATTTTAGCTGACCTCACTTGTTTCTTGGATAGAGCTACAGTGTGTGTGGTTTGTACAAAAAGAAGAAAAAAAAATGCAGATCTGTTACATTCAGGCCCCAGGCAAACCAGTTCACACAATGCTGATCAAGCATATCAGTACTTTGCAAAATATCAGAGTGCAAAATCTGGTGGTGTTATTCTCACCCTAGCTTACTGATAATGGGACAATTTTCTTGTTAAATGGCAACCATTGGTTCAGTGCTGCAGTTGAAAAGCCAAACATTCGTGGAAACAAGTTACAGCAAATTAGACCAAGATAGGGTCTGTCCTTTAGAACAAAGAAAAGCTGGTAACTATTCAGCTAAAAAAGTATCTGAAGGATAAGAGTTGTTCTATATTTTTAATTTGCTTCTACTATCAATTATTTAGAGACAGTTTTACACGGTGAGTCATTTTATCTTGTCCACATACTGTGTATGGTAAAATAATGGCGTTGCACCACCAACCATTCATCTGTTAACACAGTCCAGAAACACACAACATGAACCTTACACTACCTGTCTGACTACAGAAGCTGCGTAGGCGACCAAAAAAAAATTACCTAAAGCAAACACTAATTGATAAACAGGAATGAGAGCAAACAAACATAAACAACACTTATTTCTGTAAATTGCACTCATAATAACCTGCCTTTGACCTTGTTTATAAAACTACATTTTCCATTTATATTCAACACCAGCAGCTTACACAATTTGGGAATAACAAGGAAAAGAAATCATTTTGGCATTTAGCTTCGCTGGCCCACCCACAAGTCACATTTATATGCAGTTTTGTGTCGGTTTGATTCCTACACTTAAGCCAAAAGATGGCCCACATCCTTTTAATGCTAACAGACCCTAATTTCAAAGTATTTAGCTGTAAGTAAGCACAAAACATACAGTTGTTTCAATATTTTTGGTGAATATATAAGCATGATTTAAAGCATTATTTTTAGAAGCAGCTTTCCAAAGAAGTTTTGACATGTACAAGCACCTATTTCTATATTCACACCAAGCTTTCTGGATCAATAACTTATCAGTAAAGCATTGTGCTGACTCAAACAATTCCTCTTTTCCACAAACAACAACGTTATTTGTAGAGGAATACAATCAGAGCTGAGAAGTACCTTTGGTCTCTGAGGAACATGCCGTGAAGTTCAACATTTCTCTGCATTTCCTGTAACATTAAAAAAAAAAACTCATTCTGCAGTTCATTTTTACTTGAATATATTTAGCCATGTGCTGCATTTTGAAGCACTTTGTGTTGAATATAACTATGACTAGGAGAAGAGACAGAATGAAGTTTTGATTGCCTAATAGTTCTGTTGAACACGTTCAAATTTTCCAATGAAAGGTGAAAATCAAAGACAATTTACCTAATTTATTCACAATTTAGAACACTACAAAAAAGTTTTTAAATACAGAGCATAGTTTGTGTATTTTTGTTGTGTATTTTCCAGAGTTTTATATTTGTGAATACAACAGTTTACATGTTAAGGCTCAGCACTTGCAAAATATATCAAATTTAGAATAAAAAGAAGAAAATTGATAGCCAGAACAAACAGTAATCACTGCCAAAAGGTGAAACAAAAGGGGTTTCATTTTCACCTGTTTCCCTTTTTGTGATGGCCTCATGATGTTTTTTGTCACTGCCTTAACTAGTTCCCACTCTCAGAACTGTACCAGAGTACATTTTTCCATTAATGTCCAGCCCGTTCATCTGGTAGCTTTTGTTCACTTGTTTAAATAAGATAATGCAACAAGGCGTGTGAAAGTAATAAACTCAGTCATCTAGTCAGTTTTGGCCTTGATCTGAATTCTTGATATTTGCCTTTGGGGTTGATGTTAAGACATGATGGAAAATAACCAGTGTTGTATAAAGTACCACAAAGTGATACTTAAGTAAAAGTAGAAGTATCTTACTATAAATTTACTTTGGTAAAAGTTAAAGTCTCCTCTAAAAATATTACTTGAGTAAAAGTCTTAAAG
>JAUBOC010000077.1:15599968-15610283 GCA_032275365.1 Anablepsoides cearensis
AACACACTTAGATTCCTGACTTTTTGTCGAAGATCCAGGAGAAACTGGCGATTGTACACATGCTGAGACTCAACAGTTAATATACCACATAAAAACAAAAGTGCAAGCCAACCAGAGAGACGGCAGGCCACAAACACTGGCGCCATCTTGCATCTTATGCATATTAAGCAGTGTTATCGCACATCGCAGGTTTTCCTAATATCATGCAGCCCTAATCTCAGTCATGCAGTTGTGTAGGAAAGCCACATTTGTTAGATTATCAAGTTTAATAACAGGTAAAGCTGAATATCATTAAATTAACAAAAAATATAACAGAACTGAACTCTTGGTTTGGATTGCCTAAAAGAAGCACGTACTGTAACTAAACAAAATAAAATGGTTCCAAATACAGATCCCTGAAGCACATCACAGGTCAGAGGTTTACAGTATTCCTGATTTCGCACCACTACCCAAATTCTTAGCCCGGATTGAACTTTGCATTGGAGTGAATATCCATGGGATTTTTGTCGATAAAATGAAAGAAAACAAGCAAACTCTCTTTGGTGGATTTTTCAGATTTAAAGCTGCCAGCCATGTTAGTTTATGATCCTCCTTCGTCAGCATAAAGTGCAGTTTGTAGGGCGCTGGGCATGAGCGTGCCTTTACTGCTTATTGTTCCAAGCAAAATGTTTCTAAAGCGTTTCTCAATTTTCTGCAATTGTTGTGGCTGCTGACAAAAACAACTATCTGAATGAATGAATTTCTTGCGCACCTGGAATATGGAACAGTTGGGAGGGCTGTGGGCGGGACTAGCGACCGTCATGGCAGCCTACATGTGCGTTTCAGGAAACTTGTGGATATAGTACGTTCAGTTGGATGGAAAGAAACCATGTTTACAAAATGCACCAGAATAATGAGAACTGCATGATCAGCAGTGTCAAATCCGTTTTTCAGGATTTGCACGATCATGGTATTTACATTTTGTAAATTTTTGTTTTTATTTTGAGTGTTTCTAATTTACCTTAATTTTTTTTTAGTGCCGCATGGTGTGTAAGGATGTGCCAGGTGAGACGATGTACGATGTTCTTCATGACATCGAATACAGAAGAAAATGGGACTCAAATGTGATCGAGACGTTTGATATTGGAAAGCTCACGGTCAACGCAGATGTTGGTTACTACTCATGTATGTTGCACACTTAGTTACAGTATGATCATGTCTATGTGCTTCACTTTTTATAATTCAAGTTACATTGCACTATATTATTTTAAAGGGAAGTGTCCAAAACCTCTTCGGAACCGCGATGTCATCACGCTTCGCTCCTGGCTGCCAATCGGAAAAGATTACATCATCATGAACTACTCTGTTAAACATGCCGTGAGTACACACACACATGTTGTGGCCCTGCTCGCTCACATCATCATAACCTCAGTGTTTGCTCAGTGTTAAACGGGAATGCCAATGTGGCATTGTGAAACATGTTTCATTTTTGAGTGTGCTTGTTGGTTGAGCTGAAGGGTGATGAAGTGTAGTTGTAGAGAGAAGGTGAAACGAAGCACTCTCTAGTCACTTAAATTCCACTTACAGAGAAGTGATCCATCCAGGAAGTGCAGACGCTTTGGCACCAGGCAGAAACAGCTCTGTTCAGGCCCTGATGCTTTTACAGCCGATGTAATATGTGCCAACATGTCTTCTATTTAGCTGTGGAAATCTTAAGTTGATTAAGTTGAACATTGTGTTTTTAGTTTGGCCTCTGATCATGCTTTGACAGAACTTGTGGAATTTCATTGCCAAAGAGCAGTAAAACAAATAAACAAGGCGATTACAGACCTCGTGAGGGACATTTTGAAATCGAGCCCTGAAACCTCTGCTTTCAGTGTGCCAGTTTCTTTCTTTTCTTTTTCTGCTTGGAGATAGGTTATCTCTGTACTCCTCACCTTCCACCAACAACCGGGTTACAGTTTGTATCACCTAAATCAGCACAATGTTACTCAGATAGCTTTTGATTGTTTTTAAGTGATTGATTAAATGTATTGATTTTGTCTGTAGCATGTCCTGTTATGTTTTCTGTCTCTCAATGTTAAAATTTTTTTCTCAATTTATTTCTATTTATTTGTTTAGAAGTCTGCTTTCCCCCCTCTTCTCTCTGTTTTTCTTGTTTTCAGTTTCACTCACTTCTACTAAGTTTACAGAAGGATAAGTCATTTCATGTGACTCAGCTGTTGAAGGCCTTCTGCATTCCTGCATCATTTACTTTATGGACATAATAGACTAATAGACTGTGTGAGTGTGTGCATTAGAACCCAAAAACATACATTATATGGGATTCAGATGCTATCAATATCTAACAAATTATCAAATACTGTAAATATTTTTTTAAAACTATTCACATTAATACATGAAATTAATGGTTGTGTCAGTAAAATGTACCTATCAAATACATTTTAGAAACAATATTTTAAAACTTGGTGTAGTACAGTAAGTAATTTTGTTCTCTAAATTAAAATGGGCAACTTTGTTTCAGGTGACTACTGTATTTATTCACGGATAATACGATCATCATTTTTCAGCTTAAAAAGCATAAAAAATCTAATCACCAATAACCCGTGTATAATACTTCATGGATGATTTTTAGGGTTAAATTTTTAGTATTATACATGAATAAATACAGTAATATTACTGAATTTGACATTGCCTTCTTTTAATGGACATTTTTATTCTAATACATTATGTCACAGATTGTTTTCTAATATATCTGTTTTATAGCTTCTTGTTTTCCTAATAAGAACTAAATAACAAATGACTGCTGAACTATGCATCCAGATTTAAAATACCAAGTGTCCATTAAAGGTTTAAGTTTCTGTTTACTAAAATATTTGCCTTATATCTTAAACTTTTTTTATGTTAGGAACCACAAAAATTAGGCTGCACAATATTTGGAAAACCTGCGATGTGCCATAACTTTGCTTAATATTGTGATGACGATATGACTTGCGATAAATGAACAAATGCATACGTAGTGTTAATATCTTTCTGATTTGGGTTCAAAGCCAAAATAAACAACCTAACAAAAGCTAATCATTTCCATTCCAGCCTGAATTTTTTTTAAGTATGAAGAGACCTATCCAATGAACCAAATACATGAAGGGCTCCATTAGATTGATGAAATACTTCAAGCTTCAATCTGAATGACAAAACGCATAAATGCAAACTTTTGAGTCAACCATTTATTGCAGTTTATGCAGTTGTTGCGATATGCATATTGCGATGCGATTTATCGCGATGACGATAAATTTTCGATGGATTGTGCAGCCCTAGCAAAAATAAAAAGTTAGGTGAATTTTCTCAGCTGCATAACAGATGATATTCTTAGATATAACAGCCTGAAGCTTCCTGGTGTCCTGAGTGTATGGAGAGAGACACATAAAATTTTCTGCAGTCCTCCTTAAAAATCCATTAGCACAGAGCATGATGATGCTCTGATTTCCCAGAAACCTGCAGATGATTCATGAAGGCTGTTACGGTGCTCCGTCAGTAGAAGTTCCTACACGGTAACCTATTAGTAGCGAAGTGCTGTCTCTAAAAAAATATAAGCACCAAAAAGCTAAGAGGGGAAAAATTGCAGATGTGTCAAGTTCTCCTATAAGTGCACTGCTGTGTGTGTGCTTTGTTAGAGCGCTGCAGTGCGTCTGTCTCAGTGCCAGCTAACAGGTTCTGTACGTCATTATACGGAATTATAGAGCATTCTGAAGGAGCCACAAGCCTCAGCAGGTGAGACTGAGCAATAACTGTTGTCCAGGTTCAGGTCAGGAAAACTCATATTAATTTTAACTAGGATTTGTCTAGATTGTTTGGAGACTGTAGCCAAAATTTAATAAGTTTTCTTCAACAGTGCCTTTTTCAGTTTATATTTTATCATACTCTTTAATAATCGCTGTAGAATCACTTATTTTATGTTACTTTTTCCTTTTTAAAATTGATATCTGTGCACATTTGATGTCCCTTTGACAATGAAGCGCTTTTTTATTGCTTTCTTTTGTAAAGAAGGCCAGTTTATATGATCTGATCATGGACTTATGACAACAGTAAAAGCATAAAACATCCTAGGGAGTGAATACTGTTTATAGGCACTGTAGCTTTATGGTGAAAGGAGCTTGCAGGGCATTTCTTTTGTGCTTTAGTTATTATTGTGCAGGAAAGATTTAAACTAAGACAGTAAAGCTGCAACAGCCTAAGAATGAAAGCCTAATATATCTTTGGGTTACTGTGCTGGTAACATTTAACACATTGACTGTTGGACTGCGACAGAGTCATTCTGGTGTCTGTGAGGCTGAAATCAGAAAATGCACGTGTTTATGATGCACACTCATTAATGTGGGTGAAAGTTCAAATGTTTTGAAGTGGGGCTCCGAAAACAATTATCTTCCCTCGTGCAGATAGTCGTTTAGTTGACCTCAATGTATATAATTAAATTCTGAGAAGACTGACAAGCTAACAGTGAATCCAAGCAGCATCAAGACCAAAGTGGATTACCACCATCTTAAAACTGAAAACTAAATGTTCACAGAGGCTCGTGTGAACATTGTTTTATAAACCTTTACATCACTGTCAGTTTGCATTATTAATTTGACAGAATTAGTCTGATGATACAGCAGAAAGTGTCTCAGGCTGCACCTGAAGCAGCTAGCACTAAGCAGCAATCCACTCTGATCATGGCCGTGTTAGGGCTGGGCAGTATGACCTCAAAATCATATCACAGTATAAATTAAATCCCTTCATTGTAATGGTATATATCACAATAGAAAATTATCATAAAAAGCAAAGATAATGTCATTTTTAGAGCATTTATTTAGTAGAAAACTGTAATCATAATCAAGCCCAGCATTTTTGCTGTAGTGCAAATGAACATAACAGAAGTACAAAAGAAGGTTTTATATATATTGCAAAATGGTTTCATTTCTCAAATTTTCAATATTATCTAAATAAAGTGGATGTTATAACCAGTACTTCAAGTAAAATTAGTCACTAGACATAAAAAAATTCTAAGTTGGCATAAGTTGCCTAAATGTTATAGTGTAACAGGCCTTAGGGGGCTTAAATGTGCACATAGTGCTAGTCATAAAATAATTTAACATAACTGGAATGTAAGTGTGGTGAAGCCAAATAAATGTAATATCTGCCTGCCATACCATGAGCTTCTGCCTGCTGAACTTATCGGCTGCTGCTCTGCTGCGCTCTCAGAGCTGAAGATGGATTTATGACTGAACGAACGTCCATCTTTCTTTCTTTTTTTTTTTTAACGTTTCTGTGGGTAACAATACATAAAAAAGAGCTGCATGTCGCGCAGAGCGACATGCAGTGGGAGGGAGGAAGTGATCCCACGTCCCGCGACACGACGGCACAACAGAACTTTTCTACAGCTGGAGGGGGAAATTTTGAGGATTTCTTTTCTATATACGTGTTTTAAAATGCTATATTTCTTCATTATAATTTCGAACTTCTCCTGCTCAGTTGTTTCTGCACTGGCAGCCATGCTGACACAGGTGCGATGACGTAACTGATGACAGGAAGGTAGAGGGTAAATTTCTATTTCAAAAAGTTCTCACCAACAGGTCAGATGGTATTTGTTCCACAGAACCCCAATTCCCAAGTTCTGATCTCTCTTTACCTTTCGTAAGCATGAAAGGCTTGTTAGAAACGTTAGCTGTTAAATTAAATCCAGGGATTAAAAGGTTCCTAATTGTTCATGTGCAATAAATGTGTCGTCGTTGTCTCCACAGAAATACCCTCCTAAGAAGGACATGGTGCGAGCCGTTTCCCTGCAGACAGGTTACATGATCCAGAGCACGGGTCCCAATCACTGTACCCTTACTTACATGGCCCAGGTAGACCCACGAGGTAAATCACACAGAGCGCACACAGTCATGATGGAAACCTACCAGTTCGCTCATCCAGGTGCTTAATGCGTGCTCCATAAATTATTCATCCTCTGCCTTTATGTCAAAATGAGTCGTCATAGTAACCATATCAAGGCTTGTCTGCTTCAGCATCTCTCTTTTACCGTGTTCCTTTTTCCATTTTATCCCTCATTTAGGTTAGTTTCTCTGAAATCACCTCTTCACTGTCGCTCCTCTGAATGCAAGCGCTGATTGTGTAAATTTCTATAACTACTGTCTTTGTGTGTGTGTGTGTGTGTGTGTGTGTGTGTGTGGAGTGAGTAGCAGGTTGCTAAGCTCCTCTTTGATGCCTTTAATGTGACACGTCTTAAAGTAATACTAAAAATCCCTTTCTCAAGCCTCCTCATCCTTTTTGCGTTTGATTCTGCCTCCCTCACTTTTTTCATCTCATTCCTTTCTGTTTTTACAGGTTCATTACCCAAGTGGGTGGTCAACAAGTCGTCTCACTTCCTCGCTCCTCGCGTAAGTCATACCAACAGGGGCACTGTGTGCGTTTGTATTTGTGCACGTGGTAATGTGCCTCTTTCAATGTGTGATTGGGCAGACTGCACAGAGTGGCCTTGGATGGATGAGAGCTGCTTTAGAGAGATGAACAAAAAAATGTGACTTTAGTTTCTTTTTAAACCAATAAAAAACTGATTTTGTTAAGATTTTTTTTTAATCATGAACAGATGCCTGCAGGTTTTATTGAATGTGTTATGACAAAGTTGATTTTCAGGGGGAAAAAATCTGCTTTTGTTGTGGCTTCTTATTCAACACTCATCGTCTTTGTGGTCTTTTTACATCATTCCTTCTGACGTCTCTGCATCGATTCATCTTTAGTATTTCTGTGATTCATGTCTGTCAAGTTCAACCCAATTCACCTCAATTCACTTTCTATGCTTTCTGTTGGCTCTCTTTGCTAAAGATCAGTGCAGATCTCTATAATAATCATGCATGTTTTTTTTTTTGTGGTTTGTCCAGGCAATGAAAAAGATCAACAAGGCCTGTTTGAAGTATTCAGAGTGGAAGCAGAGACATAACCCCGGTTTCAAGCCCTGGCTGTACCCTGAACAGAATACATTACCCAGCATCCCCCTCTCCGAGCTGAGCATTCAACACGCGGAGAGCCTGGAGAACATCGACGAGAGCTCCTTGGCTGAGACTCACGAGAGAGAAGACAGCGACTAACACCGACACGTTCACTGACAGTCACACCAACAGCAATGCAGGGATACATAAACACTCGTTAAAACATCTATAACCTGTATGTATGAAGGTGATTCTGTTTGTAGAATGTATATTGTACATGCAATGCAAACATATTGATAGATATGTGTTTAGGCAATCATGCACAAAGACTTTACAGACCCAGTCCCATACATACAGATACTTTCTCAGTCTCTATACTTTTATTAGACAACAAACTAATATTTGGTAAAATCAAATGAAAGTAAACTATAGTTTTTTTGCACAGGAATATCAGCAGAGATCACATAAAATATATTTTCACATACATTTTAAGATTTAAAAACTAAACCGAACACACATTACTGCTGTTATTTAAAATGTGACACATTTCTATACACATCAGTGTAATCCCACACTGGTGTGGATTCAGATACGTTCAGTTTGTTTGCCTCTGCCTATAGTGTCTATCTGTTGCTCATTATGTGTCCATCAGTCTGTAAGCACATAATTTATATGCAGGTGTGCAAAAGGCAGCTGGTACCCAAAATTTGTTTTACACACACACATATATACACACACACGTGCTGATTTACAACTGTCTGCTTCTCTATTTGAGAGATGTATGAATATATGTAGACTTTAAATAAATGCAGATTCCTACAAAGGTTTTTCCAATTTTCACTCGTGCTCTGACTTTTTATTTCGGCCGGTAGAATCGTCGAACCGATAAACTGGTTGATCTCCTCTCATGTGCATGTTCTTTCAGATTTATTTATTTATATATATATATATTTTTTTTTATTTACCCTGCCATAAACATTGAGTCGGGCCAACACTGTGACCCGCAGCTGCTTCTGATGAGCCGCTCTCAACTTGTTGCTGGAAAGTGTTCATGTGTGTGCCTCGGTGCCTCGATTGTATGCATCCATGGACCTGACGCACGTGTGCAGTGGCCTAGATCAGCGTTAGGAATCCCCCCCCCCGCCCACCCCCTCAATCTGTTGGCATGGCAACTCTGAGATCGACGAAACACCAAAGAGCATCACAAACTGACGCGAGGAAGATCTGGAATTTCACAAGTGATGGGACTTCTCACACACACACGGTGCCTGGCCGGTCTGACCCAACTTTATGTTTGGGTTAAATATAAATGCACCATCAGCTGTGATGGGCTGATTGAAAAACACTTGAAACCCACACAAGTGTTAATAATGCAACACAAAAATCTCACTGTCTACGTTGGATTTCAGATGGGTTTTAGGTGCGTGAAGCATGAGGAACGTATGCAGTATGTCCTCTTTATGTAATGTCAAGCGTGTGATCTTCCTCTAAGCTACCCCTGCATATGCAGCACCTAATAAAGTATGAATGATGAGGGGAAGTGTATGCATGAGGCGCACATGAAGCTGCTGCTTCCTCTGGTTGGTTCTGTTTTCTCCCTTAGCTGTGTTGAATGTTTGTTACATTTTGCTTTGCCATCTTCATCGTATGTCTAAAGAGGTAGGGGGGGGGGGCAAGTGCACGACTATGAAATCTGATGTCTCAGTGGTATCCCTGTATTGTCTTCCACCCGCCTCCGCAGCGGGAGGAGACGTATGAGCAGCGTGACGGCCAGAAGTGTGTGTATGTGTGTGTGTGTGTGGGACTACATATGTGTCACTCTGCGACCCCCACAGCAACTCGGCCCACTGGGGATGATAGCCTGGTGATGACTCATCACTGCCCCACCTCCTCCTCCCTCTCAGCTATACTCTTCTTCTCAGTTTCCCTTTTACTCTTTCTTCTTCCTCTTTATCCTCTTGTTTTGATCACATCATCTTTTCCTCTTTTTGCCTGGTAATAATCCTAGCCACTTGTTATGTCATTTTATACCTCTCTCGTGTCCTCTACACTCTCTTAACTCATTCATTTGTTGCTTCTTTTCAGGGCCCGTCTGTTCTTTTAACCCTCCTTTTCATCAGTCTATAATTGTTCTCTCTCTTTTCTGCATGCTGCACAAATTTACCCCCTGTTTTCTTCTCAGTCACTCAGCTGTGCTTCAGATTCACATCTGCTTTTTTCACAGGTTCCATAAAGAATCTTGAGCAACTTCTGGGTGACCCTGACTTGTGGGAAGACTGAGATAAACAGGCTGAGTTTTCATTGATTAGCTTAAAAATGTGATGAGCAGAACCCGTTTACATCTGTAGGAACATTCTTCACAAAGTTGAAGCCCTTAATTTGAAAAATGTTACTTTTCATGCATGCGAGCCTTCCTCTTTCTTATCTTGTCATCTATTACTAAAAGAAATGACTAGGAAGGATTTAGTGTTTTCTGTTCAGAGCCACTGAGCTCAGTGATGTGTTGATGGTGAATGAGCGTACTCTGCTGGTTGCTGTGTCACCCTACAGCTGCCAGATCACCAGCTCTAATTCCTTTAGATTTCATTGTTCAAACACTTTTGTTCATGGATACATGTAAATTGTAACAAAACCACTCTTTAACTGATCTTGAATTTACAATCAAAATAAAACATTCTTACAAAATGTAGTAGGTAAACATTAGCTTTCTGACTGGACATTTAAGAGGTGTTTCTGTCCATATTGTTTGTCAAAACTAAGACCCGTGGGCCAAATCCTCGTTAACATTTCAGCTATAATTCTGCTCGTTTCAGCTATTCTTCTGCTAATTTCTGCTATTTTGTGCTTCTTTCGGCTAATTTGAGCTTTTTACACTTCTTTAAGTTGCGTTCTGCTATTTTCAGCTGCTTCCTGCATTTGAGCTACTGTTTAACTGTGTTGCTAAATATAGCTTTTTCAAGCTAGGCATACACTGCCCTGAAGGAAATTTTAGGACTGACTGACTAAATTTTAGATTCACTTTTGTATTTTCATGCTCTCTGACCATTGCAGTAACAAGGTTTAAAACAGACAATGAGAGTTGGTGTGTGTTATCATGTGTTCTGGGTGGGTATATTCTTACATCTGACGTAAAGGTAACATCTCCAGGGGTGTAATCAGGAAGAGAAACATGTTAAAAGGTTGAATCATTATAGAACAGGGATGCCCAAACATTTTCTCTGAGAGGGATAAAATGAATATCAATCTGAGGGCTTTGTGCCAAATGCAATTATATAATATAGCACAGAAACTGCACTGGTGAAAGTTACTAATGATATTCTCATGGCCTCAGACAGTGGACTTGTGTCCATTCTTGTCCTGTTAGATCT
>JAUBOC010000077.1:15625108-15638803 GCA_032275365.1 Anablepsoides cearensis
CACTTTTTAAATGGAATTACTGAAATAAATCTACTTTTTCATGATATTCTAATTTTATGACCAGCACCTGTATAACATCAGACAGATAAGAAGGTGCCATTGGTTTTTAATTGGTTTAAGGTGGTTTTTAATGAACCAGGTCTGTTATTTTCCTGCTGAATGGATTTAATGTGTTTTATCTCTTCCACAGGTTGTCAAGTCATGGTTTGAGAGGTGCTGAAATCTGCATTTTCCTCTGCGGAGGTGGATTTTGGCATGTTGACCCTCACACATGCTTCAGACACGTACAAATCGATCATGTCTCAGTCGGAACCCAGCACTAAGGTGCTGGACTGGTTGTGCAAGCTTCGTTTGGAGCGGTACACGGAGGCATTTCAGAGCGCCGGGATGACGACGCTGCAGGAGTGTCTGAACCTCACACCTGATCGGCTGGACCGGATGGGCATCACCCTGCCGGGTCACCAGAGACGCATCCTGGCCAGCCTCAACAGTCTGCACGCTGTTCATGACGCGCAGTCAGAGCACGCTGAAGTCGCACGGAAAGAGAACCCCGTTTCTCTCTCTGTGGGGGGAGAGAATCTGGACGGGGACAAAGGAGAGACAAGGAGACCTACTCCCAGGCAGAGAGGTAGACCAGTTCCAAAGCAACGATGTGTGTCTAAAATGCAGGACAGTGAAGGAGACGGAGAAATGAAGCCCGTTCCAGGAAAAAGAAGCACAGTAACTCGTGAAAAACAAGAGGATGAGAGGAGTGAAGGAAAAGAAAAGCCCATACCAAAACAGAGAACTAAGTTTCGCACATGTTCTCCTGTTAATTGCCAATCTGGCTCCCTTGTGCCTCCAACTTCTGACACTTCCCTACCCCCTGTTCCCCCACGCGTTAACAACTGCCCTCCACAGCGCTTCATCACTTCCCAGAGCCCCTCATCGCCCAATCTACACTCAGGTCCTTCCAGAGAGGAGCAACACGATACCTTACCTCCACCTCCACCTATACCATGCAGGTCTTTACCCCCGGTCTCCAGCTCTACCAGCACCCCTGTCCCCTCTGAAGCACCAGTCTCTGTTCCCAGCATCCAGTCTACTGAAAGTAGGCCTCAGACTTTAGCCATTCAACCACCTACTTCAACTTCAGCTAGTGTTGAAGTTAGAAAACCCTCACCTGTCACCACTGAAGACACAAATATTCCACCTCTTCCTCCAAAATTGTTAGGACCTAAAGGCCCACCGCCATTACCACACAGAGTTCCTGCATCGTCTCCCAGGACTCACAGGTGAGGATTAATGTATTCAGTCAATTGTTTACAGTTACATTTGGGTTTTTAGCAATAAGTGAGGAACATTCAAGCCTCATTTAAACTTATCATGTGATTATTTGATTTATAGTTACGACAGGCCTAGTTCAGAACCAGTGTTTTGAATTCAGATATTTTTAAATTGGTGAATATATTCATTGCAAAGTCATGAAGACCAGACCAAAAAAATCATAAAGTCAGAAACATAATCATCGCAATGTTTTTTTCTCCTATTGATGCAAGCTTTTAAATAACTAATTTGTGACTGGATGCCAAATACTATGTGTGTTTGTTTTTGTACAGAGAGTTTTTTATGGTTGATTTGCAATCATGAATATATACCTGATTTGTGAAAACTATTTTCTTAGATTTTTTTTCTGACACATATTGCACCCATTTGTTGCCATATATATTTTAGGGAAAAAAATATATACATGAATGAATAATACAGAAATAAATAAATGTTTCTAAATAGTAGATGTTTTGGATTTAAAGAGCTGAAATGGTCCTAAGTTCTTATCGGTCGGCACTGCCATCTGCTGGCTCAGTTGGAAAAGTACAAAACATATTTTTGGTCAATTTTAGTTGAGACGTTTAAAATTATACCATACTTCCTTAAAGCATTTTTGAACACTTCCTTCTGCAGTGTCTATAAAAATGATCCCTCCTTGAATGTTTTATGCTTTTATTGTTGCAGTAAATCAGTCATGATCAATAAAAAATTGTCATTTTTGTCATAAAATAAATAAAATGCAGTAAAGCAACCTTCAATGTCAAATTAAAATCTAATTTCTAGTAAAAATAAAATGACGATCTTTTTTTATGTAAGTGTTAAAATATTTAAAGCGACTGAACTCTCAAACACTTGATTTTTATGTCATTGGAAAAAGAAGAATTTATTTATTTTTTTAATTCTATTCTTTTTTTTTTAACCTATCAGGGGAAAAATAAATACGATCTTATTATTCCCAGGGTCTAAAATCTTTCAAATTTAATCTTCCAGAGTGCAAAACACACATGGTTTCACCATGGTGTCATGTATTGAAAACAACTAAACTAAAATGGAGAAGCTGAGTGTGAAAATCTTAAGTCCATCCCTGCTGCTTTTATTAGTTTTAGGGGAGGAAGTAGCAGCCAAGTGCTGCTGATGAAAAGCATTTGATCAACTGAGTGTGACCACATCTCTGATTCTGACAGCTTGCAGCTCTGGAGCATACAGACATGTCGGTTTCTGTTCATCAACCTGAGAATTATTATCAGGCTATTTTCTAACCATTTAAATTCTATTATTCAACTTCAAGAACGATAATATAGAATTGGAAAACTCAGCCAAATGTTCCAGGAATGGACATCCCAGCAAATTCACCCCAAAGTCTGTGTTTGACTCTACAGGTGTCAGTCAGCAGGTTAAAGTTAGAAATAGTTTTTTTTTTCTAAATAGTCTATTTAGAAAAAAATGCTGAACTTGTTTGGAGTTGCAGATGAAAGTTTCCTCTTTCTTAAAAAAAAACATGACAGTACAACTTAGGTTTGCCAATCTGCATTTGAAGGAAGCACAAAGCATCTGAAAAAAAACAGTGTTCTTCAAAACAGATGAGAATAGAGGTGATTGAACCATAACGCACAGTTCAATCTAGCACACCTGCTGTCAAGCATGGTGGTGGAGGGCTGATGGTCTGGGTTTGTTTTGTATTCACTGGATGTCTTGCTGCCAGTCAGTCAAACATGAACATTTCTGTAAATGACATGAGATATGTTGAGTTTTTACACCCAGATCATTTTGTTTCCTGTTATGTAAAACCCCAGAATCTAAAGAATGTGAACTTTTCCCCCATGATGGACATTGAGTGAACTTTTTTTTTAAGATTCAAAAGTCCACTTTTTCACAGTTACTTTTGAAAATAATCAACCCAATTTGTGTTTAAAACACATTAATCCCCCTCCCTCCGCTCCCCACTGTGGAGTTCTTCTGTTATGAGTGCAGCTCATGTTCTCTGCCTGCGTTTTAACAGGGAAACCAGCTTTAGAAAACAAGAGGAAGTCACAATGCAGAACAACATTCAGAAGTAAAAGCCCTCCTTCATGAGTTAGCCTTTGTGGCTCACAAACAAAGAGAGAGTGAGAAATTTAGATTAGCAAAAGTAAAAGGATTTGGTGGCAAGAACCGCCCCTCCGGTTTAACTCGGACCTTCGTCAGAACACATTCACAAGCTCTCTTGCTGCTTTTCTTGCTTCCTCGTTGGCGTGTCTTTACCTCCTCCCATTTTTTGGGTTACCGTGTTGTTTCCTCCTGCCGTTTGAATGTGCGTGTGTCGGTGTGAGGGTTTAAATTTGGAACATCATGGAAGAGGACTCCTCAGCATGTTGTGACAGGTAACGTTTATGCAGATCATGTTTCATTACACTTTCTTCTTTTGTCTTTATTTATTGGTCGCGTACACTTTCTTCCTGTCTCCCCGTCTCGTCATGCTCTGCTTTTGTTCAATACAAGGAAACCTTTATTTCTTTATGTTGCTGCTACACTTTTTGCTTTTACTATATTGACACTTGTTTAGAGAAGGTAGATTAAAAGTTCTCCTTAGTGATGTTATGGGTTTGATATGTCTGTACTGAAACTTTACGTTTAAGGCATCATAGGTGTGGAAAATTATACATCAGCATCGATTACAAAAACGTATTAATTAATTTTTTTGCTATAAAATACGTACTTATTTGTGTTGTCATGCTGTGTTTAATTAAAAACCAAGTTTCTAGTGTAGCCTTGTAGGCCAGGTATGAAAGTATAGCTTTGTCTGTGGCTGATCTGGTGTACAGACGTGCTGCATTTAGCTGGTGTTTACCACCAGAACGTTTGCAAACCCTTCAGCAAAGCATCCTTGCTGGTTTAAAACGTTTGTCGACTCGCTTTTGAAAGACTTCTCCAGCTATTGTTGGGTGAATTACTTTGATCGGCCTCGAAGACCGCACACACAGTGTGGGAGGATAAAGACACAGTCATTGTTTCTTAAGGCTACAGTCATCGTTATTTTGCAGGGTTAAATATAACCAGTAAACACCACCCCTCTCTCACCACTCTTCCTCTGAGGGAAAAAACAAAAAAAAAAGGGGGAACTGTATGCAGTTTCCCGTCATTGTTGAATTTGTACGTCATTTTGTAATTACATTTTAAACCGTGTGAAGGAGCAGCTTTCACAATCAGAGTACAGATTAGGAAATTTATGTTTTGTTTGAATATATTCTGGGCAGACATAATGAGATTTATTCTTCTTCTGTTGCCTTTCTTTTCATTTTGATTTTTGATTTGTGTATTTTCTTAGTTTTCTGTTGTATATAGTTATTGTTAATGAAATGAATAACATTTTTTGAATTGAGTTAAAAATGAAAATGTTATGAGTTTCTTGTGTTTAAACAAGTTAGACATTTTTGCTGCCTCATTTAGAAAGTGGGCCTGAGAAGTTAAATTTTGTTTAATGAGACATGGCACTACACACAAATCTAAAACTAAAGACCTATTGTTCCTTTTAAGGAATGTAAATCTCTCACAGAGTTTTAAACTAATGTTACGTTGAGAAATAATGAAGCTGTTTTATTCAAACCTTGATAATAATGTTTATATTCTAGTGATATTTGAAGATGTGTTAGCACTCAGAAGATGCACCATAATGACACTCAGCTACTACCACAACAAACCTTACTGGAATGCTTAACTTAAGGTGTAGTAACTTCTGTTTGCGACGTTTGTTTAGCGGTGCTGCTCATTTTAAACTGGATTGACTTTAAAATTTGTGCGCTGGTTCGTGAGGTATTCTGCTAACAGACAGACTGGATTGACTCAAGCAGGGAATGTCAAAGATAGTGGTGCTCAGAGGGAATAATTCTCAGGTACTTCAACACCAAATCTTAGCTCAGTGTCTGTAAAATTGACTCAGTTGTGTTTGTTGTGACGATCTTCATACTGACTCCAAAGGACAATCAGTTGTAGACGTACATCCAGTGATTACTTTCAGAAATGATAAAAAAAAAAAACTTGAGGGGACGCTAACCTCTTATTGTTTTTTTATGGTGTTTCTTTGACTGATCTTGGTGTAGAAAAATATATTTATTACTGCCATTTTATGAAAATGCCACTTTTGACTTCAAATGGTTAACAAGTTATTATGTGTGTGTGTTATGAGACAAGAATTTGCAGACAGAGAGATTAATAAAGAGGAACCTTTACAATTCTGGGTCCACTCAGAAACCCATGACTTATCCAACTGCATGGAAATAGACCGTTGAACATTGTGCAAGTCGGTTCAGATCACAGCTCGAGTTGCACGTCTGTGACAAGTTTTGGTGGATAAGTGTTGTGGAATTCTTTTATTTTACCTAGACAGAAACACGTGATACAAGAATAAAAACACTCCGTGAAAAGGTCAACAGGATTTATTTACAATCTGCTGACACACACTCATGTCCCACAGGGCAGTGGTTTGTAATGTGTGCCAAAGAGGCAGTCTGAAATACATGCGTTTATACACCATGTTATCCAAAAGAAACAAGAAACATCTTTCTTTGTGCCAAAAGTTGTAAAGTCGGAACCACAATAGTGCCAAATTGAGGTTCTGGAATTAATTTGGAAAATAACTTAAAGATGGTTTATTCTTAAGAGTGTAGTATTTCTCTCCTCCCAGCGGCACCTCTGGTCAAAGTTTCTGTAAGTTTCAGTTTAGCTCATCACTCTCAGATCAGATCAGAGAGGCCTAGTCTGCTCTGATTGGTCAGATGAGTAGTCGGAAGGTCTTTTAGCTCTTTTTTTTGTTGCAGACCAGTTTTCAGGAGCTGAAAAGTCTTATTTCTGTTTTTAATAGTTTATGAGTGTAAATTTTAGCTATCCAAGCTATCCAAGCAGCAGCTCTGATAAAAGCTGAAAGAAGATAATACAGTCTTCAAATAAAACATGCCTTCATTATAAAGCAGCATATACCTTTTTAGCAGTTTTTACACTTAAAGGATAATCGCATACCTTCATTTAACAATAAAATCCATTAATGTCCAACATCTGTACCAGTGGAAACAAGTAGATGCAATTATTTAACTTTTTAATGTCTGCAAATTACAACTGGATGCTCAATAAATTAGAGTTAAAAAGTCATTGGTTGCTCATGATTGGTCAGAAACTCTAAAATTAATTTCATGTAATGAAATGACTGCTCTATACTGAAAGTTTAAACTGTATTTTATCGAGACACGGATGCATAAATATAAATATATACTGTGTGTATGTATTTATATTGATATAGGGATTTTTATTAAGGTGGATGTTGGTCCGTAATTCTTTTTGCGTACCTTCTGGTTTTATTTTTGAATTACTTATTTAAACAGATAACTTTGAGCCTCCCTCAAACATGTAAAAAAAAAGTTTTTGGTGTGTTCAATGACGCGAGAAAATGAGATTATTGCCGCTGATTAAGCTGCTCGAGCAGAAAATGATTTAGGTCTCCTGCCAAGCATAACTAACCTTACCATTATTGATGTTTGCATTACGTTACGTCAGCCTCATGGCTAATCTTAGCAAATGATCAAAAAGTGAACTGTGCTATGGCAAAGTTAACATGAAACACTGTTATATGACATTTTTGTTTCTACCATAGTTTTGAATATGACACGTCGTACCATCAGTATATACTAACACATCTCTGTGTGTTTGTGTGCATGTGGAGCGGTACAGATGTGCGTTGTTTACATTGTTTCCTCCAGTGTAAGCAAGTTTGGACTTGCCGCTTGAAGTAGGAGTAATGAAGAAAAACTTGACAGTCAGGAGGAAGTAGAGGAACTTCTATTAGTTCATGCAGAGCTGAGCAAGACTCCGGGTGGAGAGCAGCTCTCTGGAATCACTGCACTGGACTGAATCACATCTGTTCCGCTCTTTCATGGAGTTTGGTTAGAAATAGAGATTTTTGTTTTATGGTTTCAACGTGGACGCATCAGTTAAATTGCCTATTTAGTTTCAGCAAAGGAGAAGGGGAGGTGTCAGAAGGAGAATTTCTTGACAGAGGATGCATAGAATCAGCCTTCTTCGTGGATTTTTTACCCGATCTGACAGTACCATGGTATC
The DNA here is from genome assembly GCA_032275365.1 of Anablepsoides cearensis. Lineage (NCBI taxonomy): Eukaryota > Metazoa > Chordata > Actinopteri > Cyprinodontiformes > Rivulidae > Anablepsoides > Anablepsoides cearensis. The sequence continues at coordinate 15,632,501 of JAUBOC010000077.1, forward strand.
CGAGGACTCGTCTCCTCCTCCTCTCTGCTCCTCTGTTGACTTGTCCTATCCGTCTTCATCCAGCAGCTTACCCACGACCAGGACGGGAACTGATAAGCCGATGCAGACGGACCCAGTTCCACAGATCCCAACCCTCAACATGCCAGAGTCAATGCTAGAAAACTGCCTCGAATCATCTGAGCTCGACGCGCAGCCCACTCTGCCTCCAAGGAGGACCCCCCAACCTCCAAGTAAGCATAAGATCAAGAAATGAAACAGACAAAAATGAATTCTTGTTTAGAGAGCAATGGCTTACAGAGTATCTAAACGGATTTGTGTTTGACGCCTCCAATCTGTGCTGTCATTAAATTGCTGTGGTTTAAAAACAAAAAACAAAAACAAACAGATTATCTTATTTGGTGGATTGTTGGTATTGGGAAACAGAGGGTGGTCATTTTAGACTTATTTGAGTCCTGATGTTTGAAATTAACTTCCTTACATGGACATTTATGTAACATTTGCTGGGTTTGTTCCTTCCCTCATTCCTCCCTCTTACTGAAAATGACAGATTCTTCAGCAGCTACAGTAACACAAGCCTCTAAAGCTGACTGAAATTGTATCATCCAGAGAGGTGTCATATCCTTCCTGGTAGATCAATATGATGCAAGGACCAACTATTTATACCAGCCCTACTGAGTCAAATACATGTCAAAAAAATCCCTTGTTTTGCCGTACACCTCTTTTTTTAAACAGGAGGTTTTTAGCGGGAACACTGATTTTTATTTATTTTTTACCATGTATGTCCATAGATTAAAGCATGACATCCTGCAAAAAAAAATTTATACGAACCATCTGCACAGTGCAGATGCATGCTGTCTGTTTTTTACTTCTCTGTTTTAAAATAGTTTTCACTTGATATTCTGCAACAGACACTGAAATTCACTGGTTAGACTAATGCACCAGTTCTTACAAAAACCAATTAAAGAGGCAACACTGGCTTACAGACTGGAAAAAGCTGCTTTCTCCTGGAAATATGCTGACTCAATTCACTGACAAGAGAAAAAAAAACTTGTCCTCGGGCAAGGAAATTCACTGCATACTTGTTCTTGGTTCACCCTGGAGGTGTTGTTTCCATTATTCTGATTATGTTTTACCTGTTTCTGAGGTGCACATTGTTCCTGACATGGGTTAAATGCTGAGCTTTGCAGTTTAAAAAAAAAAGACTCGTTTTAAATGTTACCTCAGCACTTTTAAAATGTACAAATATTTTTACCTGTCCCAGTAACGGTGATCACTTTTATAATAACTAAAAAAATGTTCTTGGTTGTTTATTCTGACATTGATATTACTCACTGTGTGCCAAAATAAATAGTAAACTTGGACATTACCCAAGCCCAATGTGGGAAACAAAAAAAAAAACAAGATAAGATAAGGCCGTCATTTCTGGTTCTACTGCTTTTGTCTCTTCATCTTCTCTTTGTGTCAGAGTTTAAATGTAGGTGGAACTAAAACAGCTTCTCAAAACAAATGCAGAGTTCAGTGTGGGAACATTTTGGTTTAAGCTAAATGAGATTAGAGAGGAGGAAGACAATGAAAACTCTTTTTTTTCAAACCTTGAGTCAGGCTTTACTGATCTCTAAAGTCTTTATAGGAGAAGTTCTAATTCTTTAGAAGGTTGATTGTCAATCTAAGGCCTCTAACTGAAGAAATAATATTTTACATGATTGTAACTTTATTAATGTTTTTCAGTCAAACATGTTATTTATTGTTTTCTTAAAGTGATTTGTTAAAATTAGGCTTTATTTACAGTATTTTTTTAGAGATTTTTCATTGATTATCACAAATATGTTTAAGTTTTGAAAACACTAATATAAATGTCCTGTTATGGTTAAGTTTTTGAAGAAACAATAGACGGATGCCACAGAAACAAGCTAGTATCTTTATGTGCACACTGACATTTATCTTTTAATATTTTGGCGTGTTCACAAATAAAATAGATTCAAAGACAGCTCAAGGTCCAGATCAGTCAAAGTTATGACTCTGGTTCTCGTCTAGATCTGCAGATATGTCTGCATTTCCTTGTATGGATGCCTTTTGTGCTTCCTTTCTGACATTATTCCAGCTCACTTTTGATATATTTGTAAAGATACATGTGTGTTTGTGTAACTGAAACTATACTCGCTTGTTCCCTCAGGCTTGAGTTCAGGCGACGATAACTCCGATGAGTACGAGGATCCAGACTTGTTTTACCCCACGTTACAGCAGAAGAACGTGGCAGAGAGGGTGAGGACATGTTTAGTGTGTTTTCTTCAAGCCCCTCCCCCTCTTCCTCTGTGCAGTGTGATTGACAGCTGTCTTTTCCAATAGGAAATGTCTCTGCAAGTGCCCAAACAACAACAAGCACGTTACAGTTTTCTAAGCAGTGACGATGAGCTGCTGGATGGTGACGAGTGAGTCATAATGCTCAAGTATTGAGCTCATTTCATCATTTTGTCACGTGAAATTAACACTGATTTTAAATAATGAAATTAAGAATAAGTGGTAAATAGCAGAAGGTAAATGCAACCCCAGATGAACAATAATATATGCTGTATTACACTGTTCCTGTAGTTATTTTAGAAATGCTAAGTTTGCCTCGTGATTGAACACTTTTAAAACTTATTTTGACTCCTTGTAACAGAGACAAGCTGAAATCTAACAGTTTTTCTCCTCATTAACACCACTCCTCTTTACTTATTTGTCTCTATTCAGCAAACTCTGAGCATTTGGGTTAGTCTAGTTTTGAATTAAATCTGTCTGGACATTGTGGCCAAACATTTCTGCTTTGGTCTCATTTCTCTAAAGAGCAAGATCCCATAAGTCTCGTGGTTTGTTCTGAAGTAATTTTGCAATCCTAAGCTGTGCTGCTGTGTTGCTTTTTGAAAGATGAAGCAACTCTTTTTTTTTTTTTTTTTTTTTTTTTGAACAAATTACACTTCAGGCCATTTTCTGTTTGTTATACAATCAAAATTAGATTTAACAAGCTGTAACTGTAGAGTCTGAAATGTAGCTCTTTGGTCTTTTTGTGTTTTTTTTTCTAGTGTTTTTTCTTGAGTTTGAATTTGCTGCATTTTTTTATCACTATAGACAAATGTTCTTTTAAACTGTTCATTATTGCTCTTATAACTTTTTTAATTTTTGATCAGCCAACACTTGCTTCTTTATTGTCACTGAATCTCTATTAGTTTGATGGGATTGTGTGATGCATAAGTGAACTAAGCTATAGGAACATCTGCTTTTATTTAGACCTGCTGATGAGCACTTAAAGTTTTTTTAGCCTCTTACTTCCTATAAGGCTTTTGCAGCCTGGCTTAGATTTTTTACAAAACTAATAAAACTGCTTTTCTGAGGTTGCATTTATCTTCTTGTTAAATCCAGTAATGATCAGATGATTTATTATTTACAACTGATATTAAAAGAAAAAACTTAGAGCTAGTTTTTATTTGACTTGTTTCAGATAGATTTAAATGTGTTTTTCAACACTTTTTGTTAAGCTCTGTAAGTGTCATGATGGAAAGTGAGATACGTTTGATCAGATTACATTACTCCACTTGCTCCTGTTCAACACCCGTGTATGATTTTTATCTTGAAAAATATGTAAATATGTATGATTGTGTTCTTGCTCTTTGCATCCAAAAAAAAAAAAAACAGCGACTGGCAGGATAAAATCTCCAGGAGCCCAGCCTGCAGTTTCCACCTGCCGCACACCAGCAGACCGCTCTCATCTGTTAAAGAGGACAACTGTCAACTCACTGCTGTCATCAAGATGGGATGGCTGGACAAGAACCTACCTCAGGGGTATAAATGACACACGAGCTAAAACCTTAACGAAAAGTTTAAACAATAAAATGTTTGAAATTGTTATACACTTGCAATTCATTGTGTTACACTGTTTTTTTTCCTGTTTGACCTCGTACACAGGGTTCTTTACCAGAGACGATGGGTCAAGCTGGATGCTGACTATCTGAGATACTTTGACAATGAAAAGGTAACAACCTGTGCAGTGTCAGCGCATCATTCAGCAGAAACACGCCACACACACTGACACGGTCCTTAAATGTCTTTTATAGCACTGTGACAATACAAGCCTGTTTGATAAAACATGTCACTGTGATTGTGTGTTGAAGGACGTGTACTCCAAAGGGATCATCTCCACAGCATTTATCAGCTGTGTGAACAGTATAACGGAGCTGAAGTTTGAGGTTGTCACGAACAATCGAACTTTCATCTTCAAAGCTGAAAGCGAAGGTTTGTTTTTGTCCATTCGTCTCTTTACAGTTTGCCACAATACTTTAAACTAATTAAAAATAATAACTTTTTTATGATTTGTTTCCAAGAAGCAGGATTTTCTTGTATCATTTAAAGTGGTTTTATATTATAAATTTAATTACAGCAAAACAAACTTATAGTAGATGATTATCTTAAGGAAGAAGCAGAAAATGGTCCAAAGACCAACTTTGAATGACCTCAGAAAAGGTTCAGAAATGTTTAATAACTAAATATTTGGCAATATATATATATAAATTTCACAGGTCTCAATTGTTCATTTGCATTTGTGCATAAATGTTTATCTAAAACCTGTTTTTTTTTTTTTTGTTCATGGCCTGCAGCTGAGAAAAGTGACTGGGTGAGTGCACTGCAGAGCTGCACCAGGGGGCGCCAGCGACAAAGCAGCATTAATTTAGTTTCCGCAGTAAACCCTGATCATCAGGGATATTTGGAGCTCCGAGGATTACGCTCCAGATATTACACTGTTGTTGCCTCAGATAAAGTCTTCCTTTACAAAAATCTTGAGGTACGATGTGAACAAACCACACTTTCTTTTTTCACAGCCCTACAAACACTTGTGTTGAATAAATAAACAGCAACTTATTAAACACTGTATGAACTATTGATGTTTTTTTCTTCAGGATTATCATATTGGAGTTGGTATAACATCTATTGACATGAATGTTGGAAATATTAAAGAATCAGATCGTCGGAGCTTCGATCTCACAACCCCTTATCGCACCTTCAGGTAAAAAAAAACTGACACTCTGCTGCTGTAGGGTAAATTGTGAGGGCGTCTTGCAAACATCCTGCACACACTCCATGACCTTTACTTGTTTCTTTAAAAATAGAGGTTGACTAATGTGACTTAGATTTGACTTTTTTATTTTTAGAATCAAGGCAGCTGATTGCCCAAACACAACACACATATTTTTATTTCTATTATTTAATTTTCAAAAAACAAAGCCTAACAATAATTACCTAATTACAATATCAAAGAACTTGCACACTTTAAAATAACACATAGAAAGCATTTTCTCCATTGTTGACAAAATAAAAGCAGTCGACTAAATAATCGATCTAATTCTATTTAAGTTTGAGTGTGTGCAATGCTCTTCTGTAAATATCCAATTTGTTCAAATTTCTATTGCATGATATATGTCAGTATCCTACAAACCGGAATTTTAATTTGCAGTTTGGTTCCCTATTCGATCCCATTTCTGCAGATTTAACTGATTTATTCTTGCTAGAACATGGACAGAAATGAGCTCATGTTCTTTTAAAAACATGTCCCCATCGTTCCTCAGCGGAGTGTTTTGTCAAGAATGAAAGAAGCTGTTTTTGTTTGTCTGTGTGTGTGTGTATAAGTGCACATGTTGTGTGTGTGTGTGTGGTCTTTTGGCTGACAGTGCGCAGCGTGCAGAGCGAGAGCTCAGCTTGACAGGATGGGGAACTGTGAAAAGACTTTCATGTTTCTGCGGATAGTTTTCTGCCTGTGTGTTTGTAACTGTACAAATTCAGTTCTGCACGTTCAGTTGTGTGTGAGTGTGTGTGTGTGTGTGTTGAGCAAGATCCTAAAATTTAAGCGGGCATAAAAAACAGACTGATCTTGAGGATTTTGTAAAAGTCATACATTCATTTTGTGCAAATTAAACAAGAAAAACACGAATGCTTTAAGTTATTTTAAATGAGTTAGACTTTATTTAGCTCAATATTCTGTCAGTTAAAGAAGACAACTGTTTATTATGCAATAGCATTACATCTTATAGTGAAATATTTTATTGTGATGTAGAAGTGAAGATGGGAAGTGAAGTGCAACTCATTTCTTCAAAACCATGCAGCACTGTCTGTACATCTATGCAAAAGTGTTTATTAAACAGGAAGCCTGAATGTACTGTAGGGCTGCTATGATTAGTCGATTAATCGACGACTAATCGACTATTAAAATAATCGACGACTAATTTAATAATCGATTAATCGTTTTTTGTTTTTTTTACTTTGTTTTTCTATCCAAAC
>JAUBOC010000077.1:15647073-15659383 GCA_032275365.1 Anablepsoides cearensis
TTCTGGATAAGTTTGTGATATCAGAATGATCCAGGTATCAAAATGTAGCTTTTAAAGTCAGGAATCTGAAAATGTAAGTACCATAGGTCAGTTCGATCAAATTTAATCCTCATTTCGATTATTGTTTTGAATGCTCCTGAGGCTTCCTGCATTTTTCACCTTTCCTTTATCATCAAGAGTAAAGTAAATCTTACATGGAAGATTTTGTGTTTGTGTTAGTAATAATTGTGTTTTAGTTCAGATTAAATGGAAGTTTTCTCAAATTAGGACCTTGATCAGCTCTGTCATTGTTCAAACAATCCAAAACTAATATTAATGTGATGTTTGACAGCTTGGACTTTATAGTTTAGAAAAGCAACTTTTGATTTGAAGTGACTTAAACAAATAATGGAGAGATTTAATGAAAGAGGAGGGGAAACAAAGCAAGTCATTGTCGATGCCAGCCGCTCCATTGATCTGTACTTCAGATTCTTTTTGAATCAGCTTGTTATTCAACCAGAAGATGTGTGACCACGCTGGGTTGGGGATTTGCTCCACATATAAATAAAAACAAAGCTTGTGCTGATTAAAGATGGACTAACCACTGTAAGATTCATAAGGTTCTATAAAGTGAAGTGATTCGCGGATCTGCTGTGATTTACAGTACAGGAATGTTCAAGTGGACAGACCACAGCTTTTTGTTTAGAGCTGGGAGAAACAAAGGAAAGCCATTTGTCTCAGTGACTTCTGTGTGTGTTGTGGGAGTTTCTTGTGCAATTTTAATCTTTCTTAATTGGTTTGTTTGTTTGGATGTGTGTGTCGGGGCTCAGTCGAGCTTAAATTGAGGAGTGGTGCAGTTTGTGTGTGACGGAGTGCTGTGGAATTTCTCGGTCGGACCAAAAAAAGAGCTTATTGGTTTTGACACAAGACAGACGTGTGTGTTTGTATGAATCAGAATGTAGTTCCCCTGTTTAAAAAAAGACACGTCTTTTCCACAGTTTTTAACTTTATTCTGATTCGGCATTTCCACCTTCTCCTTTCTTTATTTTAGGGTTTACGGTCTTTTCATGCAGCTATAATCCCAAGACCTTACTGCTGATAGTGTTATTTTATAACACACAGAAATCGGTTTTTATTCATCATCATATTATAAAACTAATACTGATAATCCAGTATTGCTATGAAAAGCTTTAAAACCTTTCATCTGGTGTGTTTTTTTTCTTTTTTTACAAATTGTAGCTTTCTTTAGATCCAAACAAGAAGTATTTAGTATTTACTAATGGATAAGTGTTTAATTTTGTTTTTAAAATCAATAATTACTAAAGGTCCTCGTTGATTTATGTTATTAAATGACCATCCAGTATATTTTGAAAGACTTAACATGTTCATACAAAACTTAAAGCACATTTCAGGACTTTATTGGTTGATCTCAGAGTTTAACATGAGTATTAGTTGCAATTATTTCCATTTTAACCCCCTAGTTATTTTGGTTGTAGTAGTACACGTTTGTCATTAGATATGCGGCACCAAGTGTAAAATATTTTTCATTATTTAGCTCCCTTTTTAGTCTTAAAAATTTAGCTCACTCTTTTTACATTTATATAATTTTTACTAAATGTTATTTAAATATTAAATACTAAATCTAAAATTTCCAATCTAGCGTAAATGGAAAAGTTAAACATTAAATATTGAAGTTCACATTTAGGTATTTTGGAAAGAAATGTTATGATGTCATCATCCGGAGAAAATATCAACCGCTAGCGCTCCGATGCAGCTAAAGCTTCCCTAAAAGACATGAAACTTTTTAACATTTTATTTTACACTTGGTGCTTCATAATTAGAAGTCACGTAAAAATTCATTTGTACTTCCAAAGTGCAAATATCAGTATTAGCGGGTACTATAGAAGGCATGAAGTTGTGTCTACTTGTGCGATGCTAGTTTATCCTCAAAACAGCTAATGCTTTAAAAGTTTTTGAACACCTAGTTCAGGTCATGGTAATCCCTGCATGCTTAAACAGAACAGAAACATTTTGTTTCTTATTTTTTTATCCAAGAAAAGAAGTCCATTTTTTACATGACTTGACAGTTCATGCAGGTCCAGTATAGAAATGCTTGGATTTGCTGTGGCGTTAAAGTGCCTGTGACATGCCTATCCACCGAATACAAAAAGTCAAAGAAAACACATTTTTATATAAGAAACCTCGCATACAATGTGATATTTACCCATTTGGTCACATAAATGGCATATTTTCTTTTGAACTTAGATCGGCCAAAGTGAAACAGGAAGTGACATCAAAGAGGAACTTTTGAAGAAGGATAACTCTCTAGTTTTTGGTTATTAAAATTGTTATTTTTGAACTCTGACTCATCTTCATCTCTCTCTGATAATGACTCAAAATAATCTAAAGAAACATCAGATTGTTCCCTGCAGTCTGTGTGGTTAGCTATTTTATCACTGCTTTGTTCACATGCAGAAATTCCCCTTTGACATCACTTCCTGTTACTTCAAATGCAAATATCTCAATAACTGTTCATCTCAGCAGCAAGATAATATTTTTGCAATAAGTTATTGATGTTTTCTTTCCATTAATTATTTTTTTCACTGTGTCTTCTCCTCTCCAGGCTCTTTGCATAAATGTGCAGACCAGTGATTTGTTGGAGACGTTGAGCCTGATTTTCTGCGGTGCAGAGGTGAATTGTTCGACTGGTATGGAAAGTGGTTGTACCCCTGAATACATCGCCAGCGCACATTCACAACCCCTGCAGGCCGAAATAATCAGACATAACCTCAACACAGGTATGACGTTTGTGCACTCGAGGTCAAAAGAATCACTTCTAGTTTTGTTTTTGTTTGATTTACCTTCTGCATTGTTCAGTGCCTATAAAAGATTTGCCCCTTCTGGGATGTTTTGTGCTTTTATTGCTGTCATAAATTAACCATAGTCAAAATAAACTGGTCTTATTTATACTATACTACAGTATATGTTGCTAATGTAGGTTTAAGGCGAATGTCTGTATTTTTTTGTTGTAATCTCTATTTGTGTAACACATTTGGTACACTGAATTGTTGAAGTTGTTAGTCTTTTTTTATTCATTTTCTTCTTCTGTAGAGCTGCCACAGTTACAAATAGACAGTGCTATGGATCTGGAACCTTACCAGCCGTTACCTTGTGTGTCTTACAATGGCTTCCTGTCCAAAACTGGGTCTATGACTCGAGCTGTTACGGAACGCAAGTCCAAAGAGGGTATGTGTAAGAATCTTATAACACTAAAACGTACCTGTTCTGAAGGAAAAACAAAGTTCAAAGTTGCATTAGACCACAACAAACACATGAAGGGGGTCTGTTAATGTCATGATTAACATGATCTCCAGTCTTGATATGGTGTAGAATAAACACCCGTTTGTCCATCTGTTCAGAGTTCAGTCGTCGATGGTGCATGTTAAATGATGGCATTTTCAGCTACTATGAAAGTGACAAGAACTCCAACCCTAACGGGACAATAAAGGCATCAGAGATGGTCTGTTTGGCAGTCGACACACCTGAGAAACATGGGTATGCACACCTGCACATAAGTCTCTTTTTCACACCCTTAAAGAGATAGTCTGGTCATTTTCAAACAGATTTTCTGTTAAATAGTTATCAGTTGTTATCACAATAAGCTGCTATTGAGAACTTTTTCACAGAACTTTACTTAAAATAACCAGACTGTCCCCTTTACTTTATATATGTTTTGGTTAATTGGTTTATCGTATGCTTGAATATGTTCCTTTTCTTTTCCAGGTTTGAATATACCTTTGAACTATACTCTGAAAATGAGCGTCTTTATCTGTTTGGTACTGATGATGCGGACGGCCACAAGGAGTGGGTCAAGTGCCTTGCCAAGGTAACGCTGTCTTCTCCATCCTCAAATGCTGCAAATCATTCTATATACCTCCTTTTTTTTAGAGAAATTGGAGAGCTCATTAAGTACTGTTTTCACAAAATGACATTTATTTATTTATTTATTTTTCACAGAGCTTTATCCCAGCCTCTGCAGAGCCTTTGCTGCGATTGAGTTTTGATCGTATTGGGCGGCTGAAGTGTAAAGACGGCTTGAACCTGCAAAAATCCAAAGTAGGGTGGTTTGCTCTTGCAGGCTCCACGCTTCACTTCTACCTGGACGGCAATAAGGGAGAGGAGATCCACCTCCGCAGAGTGAACGAACTCTGTGAGTGAGCTGTTTGAAGACAAATCCTTTGCTTCGTGCATTCGTGCACATAGTAATTATTATTTTATATTTTATTTTTAGCTATCCAACAGGACAGTGAAGTGTTGGTTCTTGTGGAGAGGGGAAGGTGAGATGAATTAATCAATTATTTGATGCCATACCTGTATACTCAATTCATATATATTTCTCTTTTCAGTGATTCTCACCTGCTTTCTATTCTAATTGTTTTGATATTGTCCTATTTGTTTGTATTTATAACTATTCAGAACTCTGTACATCGAGGGGGAAAGGAAGCTGGACTTTACTGGCTGGTGTGGGGCCATCCAGGCAGCAGGAAAGAGTGGAGGAGACAGTCTGAGCCAGCAGCAGCTCACAGAGACAGACGTTCCCGTCATCGTACAAATCTGCATCGACTACATCACACAGTGCGGTAAGAGAGACTCAACGTTTTCTGGAAATCACCAACATGATGGTTCGGAGGGGCCTCTGAATGTCTGTGTAATCATGTGACTGTAACAGGAGGAGCTCCGGCTGTGGGAGAGCTCAACAGGCTGCAGGACAACAAAGCAGCTCTGTTCCACCTCCATTTCAGTCTTTACTCCTTCTGTTATTTTATTTCTCTCTATTTTGTCTTTTTAAATGTTATTTCTCGTTTATTATTCCTCCTCACAGCCACCATCGGGGGCAGAACAAGTCCATGTCCAGCATTTATCTGCATGCTGCCACTAATGTAATCAGCCTTTTTACGGTGTGATCAAGTGCTGCATGTTTATTTATGATTCTCCACACTTTTTGTGCCCCTAGTCACCGGGAACAAAATGCAATTACTTCCACTGCATGTCATTAGGGAAATTTGTTTTCTTGTCAAACAATATTAACCAACACATTTGATAAAACAGATATGTAAATAGACAGATGTCTTCTGGGATAAGCCATAAAGCTTAAAAAAAAAACATAGTTTAATTTAGTTTTTGCTCCTGTTTTAATTTCCATGTCTTCCTGCATCTCCACCACACAGCTTTCTGAATGCGCACACTTCAGGTCAGGGTATTATCTCATCAGTGTAAGGCAGAAATGCTACATGTTGCTTTTAGAGTTAGCTTTTGAAAAAAGTACTAAATCAGTTATTTATTATGGTCCTTTTTAATGATTGTGCTCCATTTTAAATGGTGGTAAACAATCTATTATGTGATACGTTTTTATGTTACGTCATCTTATTTATTTCATTTTAACCTGTGTTAGATTAAACAGTATGAAATATTGTTTATAATGCAGTACTGTGAAATCATTGGCTACTTTTTTTTTTAGCTATGCTAAATTATACTTCCTGTGTGTGTGAAAGAAGGGAAAAGTGTTTGTAGATCTTCGTACCTTTCAGCTGTTAAAAACTCTAGCATTAAAGGCAGTGTGTGTGATATGCATTCTTTCAATAAAATGCTTGGTCATTAATTGTTGTTTTATTTAAAGGTTTGATGTCAGAAGGAATCTATCGCAAGAGTGGTGTAAATTCTCGAGTGGCAGCTTTGTGCGACCGATTCCGCCAGGACGCTCGCAGTCTGCGTCTGAAGGAAGGCGAGCATCAGGTGGACGACGTCTCCAACGCGCTCAAACGCTTCTTTAGAGAGTTAGAAGAGGGACCGTTTACGTCAAAGGACGCCAAGACATGGCTCAGTGTCACTGGTAAGAAGCTCTAGACTGTGATGAAATTGTTCTAAAAATGTTAAAATGCTTTGAAGAATTTGACTAAATAAGGAAATATTTTTATTCTTAAAGTGCTTGTGACATCAAATTTTGGTAATCAATACAAAAGCATTTTTGGAAAGATAATATTAAGAACATATTGCAAAAAAAATATTCACGTTGCTGAGCTGAACAGTGGTTGAGATATTTGCATGTGCAGTAACAGGAAGTGATGTCAAAGGGGAATATCTGCATGTGAACAGAGTGTTGTTACAATAACAACAGACTGTAGAGAAGAATCTGATGTGTCTTTAGATTAATTTGAGTCACTATAAAGTCAAAATTCAAATAATATTGCTTCAATAAACAAAGACCAGAGAGTTCCCCTTTGATGTCACTTCCTGTTTCACTTAAGTTGAGCCAAATTTAAAAGAAAATGTGCCAATTATGTGACAAAATGGGTAAAATTGTGTGTAATGTGCCACGTTCAGAAAGAAACAGGTTTGTTTTAACCAGCTGCAGTGAGAAGTGGGTAATTTGTAATGTCCTGTGTGTGTGTGTGAGAGTGTGTATGTGTTAGCAAAATATCTCCTGAACCACTAGGTTGATTTTCAACAAAAAGTCTCAGAAAATAATTGTTGTATTTAAATTTGACCCAATTCAAGATGTCCACCTCTTTTACATCAATCAATACTATAAAAAAACAAAAAAAAGACTAGCTTCATATTTCTGTCCTTTTTCTTTTTTCTTTCGCTCTAATTTGTACTCCAGGCGTTCAGGATGAAAGCGAAAAACTCACACAGTACAAGTTCCTGCTGGACAGGCTTCCACACGTCAACAAGGCTACACTACAAGCTCTTATCAACCACCTCTACTGGTGAGAAGCTGATACACAATGACTGAAACACTCACCATCTCTCTGTGTGTACACAGACTCATTTCTTACTGTGCATGCTTTAGTGTGCAGCGTTATTCTGAGCTAAATCAGATGAACCTCCACAACCTGGCCATAGTGTTCGGCCCCACTCTGTTCCAAACCGATGGGAAGGATTACACGGCCGGCCGCGCCATTGAGGACCTCATACAGCACTACACACTCATCTTTGAGGTCAGTCTGTCAAACCGGAGGCAGTTATATAGCCACTAACAAAAGGTATATCTCAGGATAGACAAACTCCAGATGAGATTAGGTTCTGATCAGGATGAATAACTTGAAAGTTGATGTGTTCCCTGTTTTTTTTTTTGAGTGTGAGTGAATGTGTCCGTTCTGCTTTGTAGGTGGATGAACAGCAGTTAAACAAGCAGATGGAGGAGATCAAAGCCATCATTGACCTGCGAAACACACACACCACAAAATTTCCTGTGAGCCACACACATAAAAATAACACATTATTATCCTGTTTATTTTTTAAACATCGAGTGCTTTAAAGACTTTATCAGCTTATTGTTTGTATCACAACCAATTGTTTTTATTGTTAGGAACTACAATTTTTTTTGCACCGTAGCCGTTCTCTTTCACAAGCCTTTGGTATAATTGTGTTTTAGTCGGCAGACTATTCCAAGGATTTTATTTTTTAATTCTTCATGAGAATCAATATGTTGCTCAAAGAGCTGTCTTTGTGAAAAAGTAACTGAAATTAAAACTGTAATAAACAACAGACTCAATTACGTCTGAGCCTGCTGTAGTCAATGGGCTACACGTAATGACTGTAATTCCTAAACTATTAATGCAACTTGTTTTATGAAGCTGCTGAACTGAAGCTTTTTAATCTCATGTAGATTGTTTCAAATGCATCAAACATATGCAGCCTTTGGTTGTCTGTAGGTTTTGTTCATTGTAATGAAGCTGTTACTGGCTGTTGTTCTGTGTCTGATATGTGTTCTCAATGTGTGCATTCCAGCCCGTTCAGAAAAAAGAAGGGGACGGCCACTTCATCTGTACGGTATACTTGCAAGAAATAGAGCCCGAAGAGCAACTTGTCAAAGTAAATTGGATTTGACCTCATTCTGTTTTACTGTTTTCAGTGTTCAGTTTGTTTTTGTGTGCAGAGCTTCAGTGTCACAGAGCCTGAACACATGTGGTACTCTGATAAACTCTGGTTCCTGTTTTGCTTTTCCTCTCAGGTCCCCGGTTCCATGACTGCAGCAGAGCTGACCTGTGAGGTTTTGGACCGACGTAACATTCTAGTTAAAGAAAAAGATTACTGGAGCTGCTGGGAGGTCTGTGACAAAGAAGAAATGGGTGAGATTCATGGGAAAAAAATAAATGCTTGTAATATCTGCCACAAGTTCAGTTCCAATGTGACGATCCTCAAGGATCAGTCCTCGGTCCTCTTCAACTTCCTGCCATCTTTTTTGTTTTTGGTAGCTAAATAAGTAATTTCACTCTGGTTTCTAGAAACCTTGGATTTCTATTTTATTCTAACTTTAATTTATTAATAATACATGAATACTCAAAATAATTTATCCACTCAGCTTTTAGATGCAATCTGAAGTCTCCGACCATGTGACACTTCCTTATGAGTTTATAGAAGTTTAACTGATGACAGCAAACAAAGAAATAGACAAAAGGTTATTGTGAGGTGTGAGGTTATTCGTGTTCAACATGACATCACCATGCTTTTGTGACAGCACTCACTCAGCAGGTTTATTCTGGCTTTTAGTTTGTGAGTTTGGTATGGGTGTCACACTTTTTTTCCTTTTTATACCAGGAAATGTTATTTGATGCCAGTAAAGCGCATTGGATTTGTCAGGTTTCTCGTTACTTGTCAGAATTCACACCTGATTCTTCCTTGGCCCATGCTGCTGTTTTCATAACGCTCAATTTATTTTTCATCAGGAGCAGTTTGAGTTTACATTTAGTTACATCATCCTTTTTGTGTCGCCGTGTGTTCCCCAGAACGTCCTCTGCATTACCAGGAGCGAGTCTTGCCCATCCTTCACTCCATTGGGGCTGACTCCCGTCTACTAATCAAGAAACATCCTGATTTAGAGGCCATGAAGGTCTTTCTGGGTAAAACTCGTAAAACAATATCTGTCTCGCTAAATCTTCTCGCTGCCCTTCACGTTTCACTTCACTTCTCGATGTTTCCTTCTGCCTCCCAGCAAATAAAGTGGATGTATCCAAACATGGGATAATGAAATTCAGAGAAGAACGGAGCATCCTGGGGTTGGGGCTGCCGTCAGGAAATTTCCACGAACGATACTTCATTCTCAACGTCACCTCGCTCAGAATGTACAAGGATGTCAGAGTAAGAGTTGTACGCTCAGGCAAAGTGTGTTGTTTTCACTCATCGCTGTATTTCACACTTTCATTAATGTTTTTCTTTTTTTTTTTTGTCAGAGTAATCGTCCAGAACGAGACTGGCCCGTGAAAAACTTGAAGATTTACTTGGGAATTAGGAAGAAACTCCGACCTCCCACACCGTAAGGAAACACACATTATAAACAAACAGTAAATAAAGAAAAAACCTTTCTAAAGGAGCCTTAAACTTAATTTAGTTTTTTTTTCTCATTCAAATGAGATATTCTTGCTGTACTTTCCAGTAGCTATTATGTAATTTATATATTTAATTATTATGTTTAAACTGTATGATGTCCCTTTTTTGCTCAAGTCTAAACCATTACCTGGGTCTTGTAAGCATT
This sequence comes from Anablepsoides cearensis, assembly GCA_032275365.1. Lineage (NCBI taxonomy): Eukaryota > Metazoa > Chordata > Actinopteri > Cyprinodontiformes > Rivulidae > Anablepsoides > Anablepsoides cearensis. Next base: position 15,656,588 of record JAUBOC010000077.1, read on the forward strand.
TTCACTGACCACTAGAGGACAGACTAAGACCAAGAATCCTAATGGCTACTTGTAGAAAGAATCATTATTTTCTTTTTTGTTCCTTTTTTGTTTTTAGTTGGGGTCTGACAGTTGTGTACGAGGGTAAGAAACCAGAGAGACAGCAGTGGTGAGTAACTCGTATTACTTAGTGCTCATGTCAGTTCTCCACATTTTATCAAATATTTAAGTAGTTTTGGTACTTTATCACCATCATACCTTACATGTTGACATATTTGTTGTTGTTTTTAAATATCCACTGCTCATCCCACAAATGCATGTTCCTTACAAATGTAAGGAACATGCATTTGCAGGGACATTGACATGCATTTAATTGAACATGCATTTAAAAGGGACATTGACAGTATAAAATTTATTGCCAAGAAACATGGTTACAACAAGGAAACAATCTACCAAACACATATTTCCTTGTGCTAAGTTTATTTGCTTATAAACAGATTTGTTTATAGTTTCTTCCTTATATATATTTTTTCCCACATTGATTCAGTACTGCTTCTTCTCTAAAACAGTTGAATTGTAAAAATTTAAAAATGGGGTTTTTTATTCCTGTTTAGTTTCCACAGTTTGAGCCCCCAAACAGAGGTAGACAGGCTCAGTTCAAACTCACTCCGCTGCTCTGACATGTTAGCAGGCAGTGGTGTTTGTTCCTTAGTGTCGGGGTAATTATATTTATGATATGCATGCAAACATAATAAACATCAGAGGAAGCTGCAGGCTTTTCTTTAGGCGGGGTAAACGGGTCAGATCTCTGCATGAGAGAGTTTGGAGAGTGAGGCGTATGAAAGGTCGGCTCCACCTAGAGGGAAAACACACGAGTACACCTAAAACTGTGGCTTTATTCTGTTCCAGGCCTGCGTCCCTCTGCGTGTGTGTGTGTGTGTGTGTTTGTTTTGTTTTTGATGTGATGCTAGTATATTAAAAATAATAAAGACAGTGTGATGCAGACCAGTAGGTGCAGTTATATTATTTTAGTATGTTAATGAAAGAGCTTTGTTTTAAGCCTCTTTGGTTTCACTCTGTGACTTTGTGACCTCGATTAAAAAAAGGAAAAAAAAAACATGGCCTTAAATTAGCCTTTTCCTCCATTTTGTTTCTGGTTAAACTTTTATAAAACCTCACAAATGTGCTGTAGCTACTACCATCAGTAGATCTAATACAGCTTTTTATTAGAAGGACGAAAAGAAGCAGTTGCTTAGTTTTTTGTAAAAAAATAAATAAATAAAGCCAAGCGTGGATGGGGGGAAAAAAATGTTGTGATCTTGTTTTCCCTTTTTGCTTTTCCTGGTAAAACTGGAGCCAAGCAGAGCTGAACTTTATAACAAGTGATAAAGGGGTTTTTACTCAGTAATATACACATAAAGCCTGTTTTTTCCAATGAGAAATGATAGAAATGATCAAGATTTCTTTTAACAGCATCTGGTTTGGGTGTAATTTTAATCAAGACATCTGCAGCTTGTTGATGCACGGATGCAGAATGGAGAGTCTTACCATGGCTAACGTGTGTGTGTGTGTGCGTGTGCGTGTGTGTGTACATCACACTGAGCCCTACGCTGTCAACAACAGTGAACATCTTCCCAGATGTAATGAGTGTCCCCGTCACGCTGTAGGCCAAATGATCGTTTTGTTCTGCTCCATTGTTACATTTTTGATTTTTTTCTCTATCTAGAAACTCACCTTAGAACAAGAGGGAAAAAAAGAGGGAAAGTGTGAGAAGTTTAAAAAACTGAGGGGAAGAAAGTAAGGAATATAAGGGCAGAAATGGGAGAAAGTCTAATCGGAGTTAGAGAGCTTTTGATTTTTGTGCCGGTTTAAGAAAAGCAGAGCTTAGAAGCAGCTGCTGAGCTAATTTTTCTTAATGTTGCCACGTTTTTTACTTTTATTGCCTCAGTCGCCTTAAGTTTTATACATCTTTAAATTTCTATTTTTATTGCAATTTTTTCTCACAAATATTCTTGCAGTAGTTTGACTTCAGCTTCTTCATATAATAACACACTTTCAGAACAGAACAGAACTTTTGCTTTCAGGGTTTTTGGATTAAAAACAGTGGAGCAGTTTTTACTTATGTATTTGTTTACAATTTGTTAATGCTGCAGATTGGCTGGCATTAGTTTGTATCCCAAAAAAAAAAAAAAAAGTCAACCAAGTGGGAGACAGTACAATTACATGTTGTTCTTTTGAGCCACAGCGAGCACTAATGAGCTTTGTTAGGCGCGATGATGCAAACTGGTCACAGGGAGAGGCGAGTTAGCGTGTGTGTCATAATAAAACCCTGCTATACGCCGCATGCTGTTTGTGTCGCTCCGACTCCGAGGAGAGCGCCTGAATAATTGCTGCAGTTGCAACCTGAGCTGGTAACAGTAATAAGTGTATAAATGAAGCCTGTTTATTCAGCGTCACAGCGTGGATGACGACTCACGGAGGGGCTTATGGGACGGAGGCCCAAGTGGCATAAAATGTGCTCACATTAAATCATTAGAGACACAAACACTTCATGAACACAGGCAGACAGGGCCGAAAGTTCTAATCAGTGTTTTTATTTCAAATTAACCATCACGCCCCGTGTTTACACTGCAAAAACTGTCTTTCTAACCAAGTTTTAAAATCTTATATCAGCCAAAAAGTCCTTTTGATCTTGTTTTGAGACTGATTTACTAAACATTAACTGATTGTGTCAGAATAATAATCTTGTTTTTAGAATGTGTAAGTTTATTTGTCTTGTTAGCTTGAAAATTTGACTCAAATTAAGTCAAAAATTTC
>JAUBOC010000077.1:15659483-15672207 GCA_032275365.1 Anablepsoides cearensis
CAAAACAAGATCAAAAAGACTTTTTGGCTGATATAAGGTTTTAAAACTTGGTTAGAAAGACAGTTTTTGCAGTGTACTGCAGCGGAGTCACCATCGGGGTAAAACATGACAGTTTCTCCTAATGTCTCTGATTACATCTTGGTCTTCTTGTTCTAACCCAACTGTTCTCCGTCTCAGGAAGCTTATCAGCCTCGCTCCCCGTCTCGCGGTGCTGCCGCTCAGCGTGGCTCATGTTATCACCATCCATTTGTTTGCAGGTATCTGTGCTGTGAGACCCAGGGAGAAATGAGGGAGTGGTGCGCCACGCTTCTTAGTATTCAGGTGCGTGTTCTCTCCCTCACACACACACACACGGCTTAAAAAAAAAAAATCTGCACCAATTTGAAATTCATGGATCTGTTGCTGCAGTGAGTAGACTCTGGTGCAAAAAGTAACATCACTGATTGTGATCAGCGCTGAACGACGTGTCCCTCAGCAGGGCGGTTTAACGAGCACAACACATGATTTTGTGTCAAGCTGTTTCAGCATCATGACGTCTCTTATTCATGTCGTTTTTCCATGTCTCCATTTGCCCCCCGCCCCGCCCCCTTCTCCGTTACAGTACGACGGCAACGTTTGGCCTCAGGACGGTTTCCAGCGGACCCGGGCGTGCCGCACGCTGCCAGATCCCGGTCACGGTAACATGTCACTGATCCCGCTGCGCGGCAGTGAGAATGAGATGCGGAACAGCGTAGCAGCTTTCAGCCAAGACCCGCTTGCTGTGAGTCGATCTGACAATCAACCGGGGACCAATCAGAGACATTCATGCTGAGCTGGTGGTCCGCAACCTCCATGTAGTCGTATCATATGCCATTCAGAGGTCTGATTTCTGTAAAAAAAAAAACAGGTCATACATGAGTAATTTGTGAGTTGGAGTTGTGTTTGACACCTGTGCAGGATGAATACTCTGACCTGTGATTCAACACTGATTTCATGTCAATCATCATGACAGGATCTGGCTTCTTTAAACCATTTGTTTCAAATACATATATACAATAAATGTATTTGTCTTTAGGCCAGACTTGAAACGGTTTTAAGAACCCAGAGGAGAGGGAAGACAGCAGCATCTTCATAGGAAAAAAACACTACAAAAAGGACTAATTCTCGTCCAGATCTGCCAAAGCTCAAAGAAACAAAAAAAAAAAGAATTGCACCTTTTTTTGAATGTGAATTTGTGCCCGCAGGCAAACTTTGGTTAACGCTGCTCCACAGCACGGATGCTGCATCTGCTCGCAGAGATTTCAGCTTGAATGAATTTGAAAAACACCGCCGCTGTGGGTCTGTTTGGCTCGATCTCGAGCGCACTGACGTTGAATCAGACCTGTTCAGCAGCATCAGTATCACCTTCTCTCCATCTGTTCTTACACCACAAAAAAAAAAAAAACACGTTTCAGTGCAGCCAACCACATCTTCTCTGCTCCGCGTTCAGACTTTGACACACAAATGTTCACAATCTGAGGGTGCTGCTGTCTCCTCCTGCTGTTCCAGCTTCAACACACTGCTCATTAGTTTGCTGCAGAGAGCAGAGGCACATACATCCGCCTGCTGGAACTTTTACTGTTTGTTGTTACTTTCCAGGTTTTCTTCTATTGATTCAGGGCTGCTGCATGAACTGAGTGGATGAGGGTTTTTTATTTATTTTTTTTAGTTTGGGTGAGGAGTGTAAGAAAAGAATGGGGTGAGGGTGTGTGTGTGTGTGTAGTTGTGTGGCTGACACACTCAGTCCATTCAATTTATTCACTTTCCATTAAAATCTACCAGTCTCAATTTAAATATATCTGCTCTTATTTCCAAACTCTGTATCTTTTTTTTTCAGCTCTTTAGAGATGTGCGATAAAACTCACAGCAACGGCAACAACAAGGTAAGAAACTTTCTCCATCCTGCTTTTAGTTCCACTAATAAAAGATAAAATTGATAACTTTTGGTTATTAGAGAAATTACATTTCCTGCCTAAATGCAGTGTGAATGCTTAATGCTGAAATGTTTGTGTTGAAAGCTGCTGAAGAAGCTGAAAGAAAATTGTTAACGTGTTTGTTTACCTTTTTACGTGTTTGAGCCAGATAGGAAATACACCAATATAGAATGTTTGAATTTGAAAAGAGTTCAGAGAACCAGACCAGAGTGCTAGTCAGAAGGCAGGTTATTCTCAGTTCTGCGTTCAGCCCCTTTTTTCAGGAAGTCGCTTCATTATAACATCAGCTTCAGGACCTGACTCCGCCTATTTATTGCATCATCGTAAGTAGCTGAAATTATAACAAAAATGTGAATTGGGTTTTCAACAAATGTCAAATTAGCTTAAATTTTTTGCCCATAAACAAAAAAAAAAAAAAACAGCTAAAATGATCAGAAAGCAGCAAAAAATGCATAAAAAGCTTGAATTGGCAGGTAAATGTCAGAATGATAGCTAAACAAGTAGATAAAAAGCTAAAATCAACTAATTATAAGCCGATGGTGTCTGATGTTGGCACAAAAAGTAAAAAAAAAAAGCAGAACCAGAACAAAAGTGAAGATTTATGAACATTGTAAATGATTTTAATAATGTTGAAGACAGCTCTGTTCATTTTCAGTGATAAAAACAAATGTCAGAAAAAGCTAAATATCTCTAAATCGCTGAAACACTAAAAGTCGTAGCTGGAATGTCCTGAAGGATCTGAAAGTTTTGATTTATAAATTGTTGAAATAGCACAAAACTTGTGCAAAAGATAGGTGCTTTGTAAACATTTACACAGTAAAACTTAATAAAAACAGTTATTTTTCACTTTAAATTCTACATTTACATTCTGTCATTTATTCTAATTTCTGCAAATGTTAGCCTTGTAAAAATAAATGAAATTTAGATTAATAATTTAGCATATTCTGCTCTTGCTTAGTATAACAGTCTGAAAACAAGATCAAAACAACTTTTTGGCAGGACTTAATACTGTTAGATGGATAATGTTTGCAGTCTAATGTTGGTAAAAACTTAAAACAAGTCAGTTTATCTCATCTTTCAGGTGGAAAAAAAAAAGTTCTAGCTCCACCTCTGACTTTAAACTGATCTGCTCTCCTGACTCCAGCTCGTCGATCTCATGATCGCAGCCATGGTATCTGGTTACCATGGCGGCGAGGCCGTCGTTGGTCTGGATGAGACTAACTAGTGAAACTTGATTTCGCTTCAGGGAAATTAGTTTAGTTTGATGTTTTTATGGAGGACAAGAGGAGTGGGTGATGAATATGAAGCTCAGACTCTGTGTGGATGTTTGTGGTTTGAAGGTTGGACGGAGGGGCCCGGCTGGAATATTCCATCAGCTTCATCCCTCTGATGGTGCAGATCAGCGTGACGGACGCTCAGAGAAACACAGACTCCTCCTTCGACGGTGGATTGTGATTTTTTTCCACCTTAAAAGGACCAAGAAGTAAATGAACAGGATCAAATGAAAACCTACACTGCTTTCTGTGTCACTTTATGCGCTGATGGATGGATGGATGGATGGATGGATGGATGGATGGATGGAGCGAGGAGCTTCAGCATTAAAAACAAAAAGACACAATAATCACTGAAGAGTTCTCAGCTGTTTCCAGCTTGTACCACTGGTGTCAAACAGAAAAGCCTTCATTTCTTCAGCGTGTTTGTACAAAAACAATTCAGATCTCATGTTAAAGTAATTTTTGGCACCAACACTGAGTGGCCTTAAACTTTATTTAAGTAAAGTTTTAAAGACATTTGTAGCTGAATTTTTATTCTTTTTTTTTTAAACCACTTCAATAAGTGAAGCTCAGAAACATTTATGAAGGAAGGGGAGACTGATCTGACTTCACCTGGACCAGGACTGAAAGCAAAACGTCAATATCTGCTGGAAATCTGTGGCAAAAAGCTTCAGATTTACAGATCTGTGCTTGTGTTGACTGTAAACGTGTAGCTGTGAGTTATTCTGTGTGAAAGATTGGCCTCAGAGAGAAGTCAGTCTGAAAAGTTACAGCTTTGAGTAAAGTGTTTTTTTTTTATGTTGTTGTTGTTTTTTAGCAGAATTCATGTTGAATCATAAAAAAGAAGTATGTGATTTATTGTTAATTATTTGTTTGAAACAGTTAAACTCAAACCATGTTTACTTATTTAAAATAAAAGTTTTGTTTGTTCTTATTAATCAGTAGTCTCGCCAAGTCATCACTTCCTCCTGTTCCGCCTGCAGCACAGCAGTAACAGTTCAGTCATTAAGTTGTTTTCTTCACACAACATGGGCTCTATACAATGGTGCATTTTAATAGTTAGATAAAAAAAAATAAGGTTTTTAAAGCTGTCAGCAGCTCCTTGTGTTGCTGCCTGCTGTAGATTGACTTCACTGTGCAGATTTATTTATTTTGACTGCAGAGGACGCTCCGCGCCGCCAATTAGGTTTGATTAAATCTCAGTTATGGTGATTCTCTACAAGAAGGATCTTTAACTACGTTAACATGAAGAATGTGGTTTTACAGCGTGTGTTTAACTGGGTGGATAAATGACTTCATTATTTGAAATAAACAACTCTGCTTATAGAAAGCATTGACTGTTTCCTTCTACTCTGCTCCTCTATGTAAAATAAAGACATTTCTTTATTTACGCAGTACTGTAAAAACATGTCAAATTAATCATAGTTTCTTCATCTTTTGCCTCTAACCAGCCACACGTTTCTGTAATCTTTTAAGTGTTTTTTCTTTGGACTTGGTTACTTTTTTACACTTTTATTTATTTATATTGCTCAGGCATTGTTCCTGATGAGAGCTGCTTTAAATAATACACAATTAAAAGAAGAAAAATAGATGTGTAAAGTGTCTTAAAGTGTCTGTGACATCAAATTTTTGTAATAAACATAAATGCATTTTTTGAAAAATAACATTGATAAAATGTTGCAAAACAAATTTCATGTTGCTGAGATGAACGGTTGTTGAGATATTGGCATGTGAAGAAACAGGAAGTGATGTAAAAAGGGAATGTCTGCATGTGAACAGAACGTTGTTACAAAAGCTAACAAAACAGACTGTAGAGAAGAATCTGATGTTTCTTTAGATTAACTTTAGTCACTATCAGAGAGAATTGAAGAAGAGTTAAAGTATAATTTTGTTTTAATAAACAGAGACCGGCAAGTTTATTTCATTAATTAGTTCCCCTTTGATGTCACTTCCTGTTTTACTTTTGCTGAGCCAAATTCAAAAGAAAATGGGCCAGTTAAGGTACAAAATGGGTAAAATCATGTGTATTATGCCAATTTTCTTAAGTATAAAGATGTTTTCTTTGACCTTTTGTATTTGAAGGATAGGTATGTCACAGGTACTTTAAAATTATGTTTTTATAGCAGAATAATCATATTTAAATGCCATGATTAATAGAAAAAGAAGCACGGCACCGGAGAGATTCCTCATCGGTCAGATTTATAGCTCTTTAATAATCACCTTGTTGGTGCTAAAACCTTTTTTTTCCCCAGTCCTCTTTTTATTATCTTTCAGGAGCTGCATGTTTATTCAGCTACAGTTCAACGTTCTCACATTCTGTAGATTACAACTTTATTTTAACATTTTAAACAGTTAAATCCACCGTTTGAAGGAAAGACAAACAGAAAATAAAGGCTGGAGCAGGAAATTAATGCGCGACCTGATTGGAGTAACATATCTAATCCATCTTCCTCATCTCATTTTTTAAAATAATTTTCATCGATTCAACAAGAGAAATGGAATTCATTTGTGTCTTTGTGATCTTTGTGACAGGCTGCTGGGAACAAAATGCCTCAATATTCAATTTAAACCGTATTCTTTGCTCAGTTCTTTTTTGTGGCGCGACTCACATCCTTTAAGTTAGGGAGCCGTGATCTCAGCGGCTCAAACAAAAGGAACATTCCTCTGAAAAGGAGCAGCTAAACGTTCAGAGAAGTTCTTTGAAAACTGGTCAAACCACTTTAGAGCCTTTTGTTTAGCCTGAAGGATAGAGTTTGTAATCATTTTTCTGCCATTCAATCATTTATGTGGGCTGACCTCTTGAACAGGTCATCACTGGAAACAATGTTTTATGGTTTTTATCTTGTCATAATGAAAAAAAAAACTCTGAAAGTCAGAAATATTAGAAGCAAGATTCAAAGAAATAAGGAAGAACTCCAAACTTTCACTCAGTACTGTAAACTGGCTGAAGGGATGTTTTTCATTTCCTCATTTTGTTCTCTAAGAAGGCCATTCCTGACTCATTTTATTTTTAAATATTTAATAGAAATTGCTTCTCTAAAACACTAACAAACACATAAAGCTTGATGTGTGTTTTTTTGTTTTAGACTTAGTTCCTGTAGTATTGTCGTTTTTCCAAAAAGTTGGTGCCCTACAGTTCTTTTTTCCTCCGTCCGTCTCTCTCTGTTCTTTTGTGAAACGAATATAGAAGCACATCCACACACTCGGACTGTGAAAAGACTCCGGCTCCAACTTATCCCACAACACTTTGCATGTGTGTGCGTGCTGTAAACACAAACACAGGGAGACGGACCCTGGCTGCAGATCCTGCAGGCTCCGTGGCAGCGGTGTCCAGAAAGTCCCTAATAAAGAAGCCTGCAGACGGGCTATGAGGGAAAAACATCAGTTCTGACTCGGTGTGGTGATCAGTTCAGAGCCCTGAGGAGTTTTCTTTTCTTTCTTTTTTTTTTTTTTTGCACGTGTGTAAGTGTGAGTCACGGTGGTCCCACCAGCTTCCCCCCATCCTTCTAAGCAGAAGTGACACATCAGGGTCACTCTTTACCTCTGGACACCCAGCGGAGTGCCCTGCGAGGGTCGTGCACACAGGAGATCTTCATGAAACTGTTCACAACTAGGAAAGCCATAAGAGTGAAAACACACACACACACACTCAGGAGTGGCCTTTATGGGTCAAGGTTGTGTAACGCACAGGGATGAGGAAGAGGTCATGAATGGACGAGGGAGATAAAGTCAAAATGCTGCAGGGGTGGACTGGTGCTGAGGTGTGTCAGCCCCACCTGCCAGGACCCCTCCAGCTCTGCTCACACCTCCCTAAAATAACACGCAGGTTTTTCAGACAGCAGCACACAAGCTCTGAAAAAAAAAAAAAAAAAAAAAAACTCCACAAATAATCAGAAGGTCCAGCAGCAGGTCCTCCTGCCTCCTGCAGATACCTGGACACCCTCCTGTGTTTGTCACTTTTACTTCATTTTCACTCAGAACAACAAGAGAAGACGCCTGCAGCGCTGCGAAGAGCCCTGAAACTGGACCGCTGCCTGCTTTTTGGCCAGAATGAAACAAAAAGGGTGGATTTTTGACAGAAGTAAAGAAGGAGCTCATGTCCAAGGCTTAGGAATAACAAAGTAGACATGAATACCTATTTTACCTATTTTACCTAATTTCCCTCTGGGATAAATAAAGTATTTTTGAATTGAATTGAATAATTCTATTTTTAATCTGCTCAGAGAAACATAAGCAAGAAGAGAATTGTCACTTATTACTTTTTTTTTTTTTTTTTTTTTTTTTGGGGGGGGGGGCTTCATCAAGTATTTGATTTCTTCTTATGAGATTCAGTTGTTGGTATTATTTGTCCTCAAGTGAAAATCTGATCAGTTGTCAACCTTATAAAATGATCACTTTATTCATAACATCACAGTTCAGGGTTCTCAGTTGAATTTCCTCCTAAAGTTTTAAACTTTTGGTTTGTTTTTTTGGCACCTTCCCTGCCTGTTTTATTTTGGCCTGAAACATCAAGGTACGGGTATTTAACTTAGTCAGTTTTACAGAGACAGAGTTAAAATTATATGTGGTAGGAGCTGAGAGGCTTAAAATGGCTCCATCCTTTCTCAACCAGGGCAGCCAGTGGCTTAGGCTCCATCCACATGTTATAACTTTTAACATAGTCTAATTGTTTTTGTCTGTAGAATAATCTCTGGTTACTCAGGTTTATGAAGGTAACTTGTTCTGTGGGTTTCTCAGCTGCTTTGTTACTACATGAGGTGTTATATACAACAGAGTATTAGGGCCACACAAGATTTTTTTAAATTACGAGAATAAACCCATAATATTACAACATTAAAGTCGTATAAAAATAAAGTCATAATATGAGATTAAAGTCATAAAATTATGAGAAAAAAGTAATAATATTGTAGCCTTTGCATGAAAAAGCATGCAGTTTTTACTGCATTAAAATGAGGAATGTTGAGCAACTTATCAAGTTGTTCTTTAGTATTGCTTAAAATAAATAGTTAATCTTTTAGCACATTAGCATCAAATTATCAGTAGCAGGACTCGGAAACTGTGCAAACAACTATAAACTGAAGCCGTATTGTAATTAATGGATGCAGACAGATTTAGTCATCATGTAGCTAATTTGGATTAAAGCATATTAGACTAAGACGGATCCAAGTCATCATAGACTACTTCATAAAAAGAGACAGGCTGCACACAGCAGGTGTGGGGAAAATAAGGAGGAAATGAGGAATGGGAAATGGACACGTCATGTAAGATTACGACTTTAATCTCGTAATATTATAACTTTATTCTCGTAAAATTATGACTAATCTTGTAATAATAATAAACAAAAGAAGTTTTTACAAAATTTTCTGCAGAAGTATATACCTGGACCCCCCCTAGAACTGCTTCAGTCCACAGCTGCTGAGGTGTTCCTCATTGCTGTTTGACTTCTGGTACTCTATTTCAAATGAATTATATTGTTAACTAACTTAATTGGACAACCTGGATTCTGAAGATAAATTTGGTGAATGTATAAAAATTGGCAGTGTGATCTTTAAATTGTACAAGGGGCAAAACCTGAAATCTTATCGGACATCACATTAGGGTCAGCCGTGTTTCTCAAGATGATCTTAGTCATCTTAGTCAAACTCTGGCTTGAAAAGCTTTAATAAATGCTTCATCTTTACAGTAATATAAAATATACCTGCGTCAGTTTGATGAAGGCTGCTTCAATGGGATATATATATTTTTTAATTGACATAGTAGTCATTGCTACAGAAGAAAACTAATTAGGAGCTCAGGTTCGCCAGTGTTGAGATGAACCATGTTTAAAAAATGACGCAGCAAAGGCTCTAAAACTGAGGTTTGATGAGAAGGAACTTTTTCTCTCTCCTGCCCTCTTTTGCTCTGTACTGCTAGTTTGAGAAGACGGCCCCCAGGCTGATTGTGCTGTTGTGTTCCAATTGATTTTGACAGGAAAAGGCCCCAAAATCTCCCTGAGCGCTCTGTGCAGTTGACAGCCAGAAACATTGTGCTGTTAGAGATGCAGCTGCGACAGCTTAGGAGCCGGTGCCAGAAGCCCATTGGCAACATTTCAGTGTCCTCGGAGGAATTCGTGTTGATGAGAAGCAGTCACATGTTGCCTTCAATTTCCAGCAACCGTCCCATGTTAGAGGGTCGCAGAGCTGCGTGATCCGATGGCACTGAAGGAGTTTAAAGACAAGTTCCACCTGAGATGAGGGCAAACGTAACTTTGTGCTGCTTCTCCGGCAGAGGAATTTGTGCTGACACATCTAGAAAAAAAAAATGTTCCTGGAACAACAAAAAAGCTGCGTCTCACTTACTGTTGTTACAGAGGAACATCTTCAATTCAGTCACACCTGAGTAGTCTTAGAGCTAACTTTTCTAATTCCCATGAGGTTTTAGTGGTCGTCATTTTAGTGTTCTGTAGCAGGAGCTGTGACAGAGAGACTGAACCCACTTCTGATTATACTGTTGGAAAGCCTGTTAAATTCCCTTTTAAATGGGGCCACATTTGTAAGGAACATGTGTTTTTTGGGATGAGCAGTAGAGCTGAGTGTGTGGGTTCTGCACATGAAATAGTCGCCAAATCTTCTCTGTCAACTATCGACACTTGTTCAGAGCTTCTGGTACCCCCAGGTGCTGTGAGAATGGGCCCTGCTATAGTGGTCTGGTGTCTGCTCCAAGAATCAGCATGCCACATTTGATGGGTCAAGTTGCAGAATTATTTGGAATTAGGCCTAAAGGTGACAAAAGTAATTGTCAGACAGAGCAGTTGGCTTTGTGTCCGTGGCAGTAACTTGTAAAAACTGCCATCTCAGTCCTAATTCCTCTTCATAAAGAGTGTTTCAGGTTTTTATACTTTAGCACCCACCACTGCAGTCCCAAGAGCCCTTAATGGGTAATGTAATTAAAATTAACAAGTGTCTAACCTGCAGAGCTTCCTGCTTCCTCACAACTTTGGATGCAGGTCAGTGATTGGACGACTGATCCATCCAGTTTCCAGGTCTGCTTCACAGTTGAGCTGCCCAAATAGTTGGCACAGAACACACTCTGGCAAACTTTATTCATTTCTCCTGAATGTTTTTGAGTTTGGATGCTTTTCTGTTTTTCCACAGAACTGTGCAACACATCAATTCCACATTTTGTTCCTACAATTGTAGTCTGGACTGAAATAAAATATATAATTTGTGTTCAATATAAATCTGTCTCCCCACACATCGCAGAATACTGGCTCAACAAACATAACAGATTATATGGAGCATATAAAACATATTGTATGTGGAAGTGAAGGCCTTTCCTGAAGCACTGGCTTGAAAATGCAAAATGTTACTTTTCAACATTTGCCACAGAACATAGGTGTTTATTGTTCATATTATGCTAGATAAGCGATTTGTAAAAAGGTGGGTGTTGGACTTCACACAGAAAGATGTGGTGATGAAGGATGAGAGCCTCAAAGAATTTAGAATTGTTCCAAATTTTATTTTGTTAGCCTGTGGGTCTGCTCACTACGACAGAGTATTAAGACCACACAACAATATATTTTTTTAAATTTAAATTACTAGAATAAAGTCATAATATTACGACATTGAAATTGTAAAAAAAAATAGTCATAATATTACCGGAATAAACTCGTAATATTACGAGAATAAAGTCGTAATATTACGAGTTTAAAGTAATAATATTACGAGTTTAAAGTCATAATATTACGAGATTAAAGTCACAATATTACGAGTTTAAAGTCATAATATTAGGACTTTAAACTTGTAATATTACGAGATTAAAATTGTAATATTACGAGATTAAAGTCATAATATTATGAGAATAAAGTTATAATATTACAAGATTAAAGTGGTAATATTCTAGCTTTTACATGAATAAGCATGCAGTTACCGCTGTATTAAAATGAGGAATGTTGAGCAACTTGTCAAGTTGTTCTTTAGTATTACTATAAATAAATAGTTAATCTTTTAGCACAATAGCATCAAATTCTCAGTAGCAGGACTTGGAAATTGAACAAAAGACTATAAACTGAAGCCGTATTGTAATTAATGGATGCAGACAGATTTAGTCGTCATGTAACTAATTTGAATGAAAGCATAATAATCTAACAGTGACCCAGGTCATCGCAGACTACTTAACAAACACAGACACATGGCTGCACACAGCAGGTGTGGGGAAAATAAGGAGGAAATGAGGAACAGAAAATGGACACGTCATGATTATGACTTCATTCTTATAAAATTATGACTTTAATCTTGTGAAATTAAAACTTTAATCTCGTAATAATAATTTTAAAAATCTAGTTGTGTGGCTCTAATACTCTGCTGTAGCTCACAGAACTAGTTGAGCTGATTTGAACCACTTTTCTAGCAGAAAAGACGTCAAACACGTACAACTTGATCATGGCAATGAGGTGGGGATGGAAAATTAATTTGTCAGCAGTTCTGTAAAGTTTCTGAGGAGAGGGTGAAAGTGATCAATGAAGTGAATTTAAAGCCCTGTAACAACATGGCTGCACCTGTTTTCACTCCGCTGGGCAGCTTCACACCAAGTGACTGAGGCCTTTCTGCTAAGTTAATGCTGTGGCAAGTCCCAAATACTGATTTTGTTTTTAATGAAAATGGACATGAAGCCACATAACCTGATAAATGTATCTGTGTTTACACAAGGCCAGAAACATATTTCTCCTTGACACATCAGAAACCTGAAAGTTAACGCATTGAAAAATAGATTTCCTCCAAAAAGGAGCTAATTCAGTTCTTAGGTTTTTTGTTTTTTTTACATGCAGTTTTTTTTTCTGTTTCTGTGGCTCCTTTAACTGCAGGAGCAATCTGACCTGTGTAAAAACCCCGTAGAGAGTTCAATAGGACGAATGGAATTGTGGTCAGGAAATGCAACTATTGGTATTCTGGATTTTTAAACCCAACCTGAAAGGGCTACAAAGCCAGAATTAATCCCAAAGCTTCCTTTGTTCAATCACTTAATGATTCCACTGACAAGCTTCTTGGAGAGGAAACTAACTGGATGGTCAATAGATTGTTAGTCAGCTGCAGGGAGAAGAATATTGACTTCATAATGAGCTGCCTACATGTGAAGCTTGGAAGCTCCCTGATCGGATTGTTCGAAGAAGAAGAAGAAGAAGAAAAAGAAAATGCTGGAGCAGAACGCAACAAGGTTTTAATGTTGTCAAAAGCCTGCTGGGATGAAGCAGAGGAGAGGGGATTGTGGTTTCTCTGACTGATCCTTTGATCATTACCTGAATCAGTGCTACTGAACAAAGGCAGCTCCAGCATTATTCTTGGCTTTGCAGCACCTTCATGTCTGTTTTGACTCTGGAATACAAAACGCTCTAATCTCAGACCAAATCCCACTTATTGAAATGCCCACTGGGTTTTCAGCAGTACAGTTTCCCCTTTAGAGAAGAAGCTGAACAGCAGCATATGAGGTGATACTCTTTAACTCTTTGCATCTATCTATTTA
>JAUBOC010000077.1:15865368-15876137 GCA_032275365.1 Anablepsoides cearensis
GGAGGTACTTCAGGCATGTCCAACTGGGAGGAGACCCAGAGGAAGACCCAGGACACGCTGGAGAGACTATGTCTCTCAGTTGGCCAGGGAACGCCTTGGAGTTCTCCCAGAAGAGCTGGAAAAGGTGGCTGGGGAAAGAGAGGTCTGGGCTTCCCTGCTCAAGCTGCTTCCCTCGCGACCAGATTTCGGATAAAGCAGAAGATAATGAATGGATGGATGGATAAAACCCTCACTGACTGGTTGTAACGTCTTGCAGCAGTGACCATGTTTACATGGACATAAGTAATCAAAATTAACGGGCATTCTGAATAAAAATGTGTCATGTAAACGTCCCAGTTGAAATATTCTGATCTGATTCAGCTCAATCCGAAATAATTTTTTCATCCAAATGAGAGGGGTGGTTTATGTCGATTGATAATTTGAATGAACACTTATTCTGATCATATTATTCTGGTGTTGGAAAACTGACCTAACTGTACATCTGATATCAATCTGACGTATTTCCACCTGGCTAGATGCTAATATGTCGGGGAAACAAAATTGGTTGGTTAGTGATATCATTTCTATTTGACACTTTGAAAGAGCTCAAAATTATTGAGCTCCTCAATGGTCAAACATGTATGAACACAAAGTTATTTCAGCGTTTGTTCATTTTAACATTTGTTTATGTTCATTATAGAAGTAGAACTTTTTCTGTGTTTTTTAGGGAAGTTCACAACTCTTGTGCATGACAGTACCTCTATTCTGAATAAAAGCCTGGTGCATATAAACGCTGGTCATAATTGGATTAAATCATTTTGTGGCCATATAAACAATACATTTGGATTGTTTAATTCAAATACATTTCAATCCAATCAAAGAATTCTGAGCATGTAATCATAGCTATTGACAAAAGTTGAATATTTTTCAACTTTCTTGTGCCAGCATGTGCACGTCTACAATTTGAACAAATTTTGCAAGTCGACTGGCTGGAGGAGGGCAGGCGATTGTCGCCACATCGCCTCACTAGTCCCATAAGAAAAGAATGGAGAGGGAACGATGTCGCCTCTCGTGTGTCGAGCCCATCAAGGGGCAGTGATTCAGAGAGAAGAGGTAGAATAAGAGGGAAGAAGAGGAACGTAAAGCTGTGACGGCTGTTTAGAGCACCTGAAAAGCAGGTGCCACTTGAGTGAAAATCAACAGCTGAGTCTCAAATCACATCATCGGCGCATGAATGGAGATGTCACAGAGCAAGATCCCATCACCTGCAAACACAAAGACATCCACTGTCTCTCTTATCTCATTATTAGCACCTCTTGCTGCTTTCCCTGCTCGGTCTGCTTCTCTTCTTCTTCCATCTTGTTGAACATCTTTGTCTTTCTGACAGCCTCTTTTGTCATCCACTCGCCTGTTCCACCTTCCTACCTTGCTGCCTGAGCTGCTCTTTGCCATGTTTTTTTCTTTCTCTCTCTCTCTCTCAGCCTGCCCTTTCACCAAAACACTAAGCCAGCCGCCTGCGTTTTTGGGTTTTCCACCCACACCTCCCTCCCTCCCGAGCCCAACGCTTCTCTTTCACCTTCAATCCCTCTCCCCGTGGAAGCACTGCACAGCTAATCGCCCAGATAGCAGTGCCCTCGGTCCCTCGGAGAGACACGGCGATCCTCTCTTCTCCTAAGTGCTCTCTGAAGCTCTACAGTCCCACACACTGCTGTGACTGCTGCTCAGGGGCGGGCGAAAACCAATACTGCATTATTGATGAGTGTGTGTGTGTGTGGTTGTCAGACAAGAACCTGGTTAGCTATGCCTCATTGCCACACAGACACGGGACAAACTTGTAAGAAACAAGCACGCAAAGATTATACATTTGTAATGTTTCTCTTTTTTTCTCACGTGCACACACACATGCACACACACATTTATTATGTGTTTCGTTGTAGTGCGGATGTTCAAAGCTCTACAGGCCACTTTGTTACTTTTCCTCTCTACAATCCACCTGCTTATATAAGCCTGTTATCAGGACCTTTCTGTACACCCACCCACCCGTCCACCCACACACACACACACACACACACAAACACACACCTGATAGGCAGAAGGCCATGGTGTTTCGAAGCCAGATTCCAGTCCACTTTCTAATTAACAATGCATGCACACACTCACACACAGATGCACTGAAAAGCACAAACAAGTTCAGGTCAAAAAGCTTCGGAGCGTGTTTTTCCTCCCAACTATTTGTTGTGAACAAGACGACTGAACTCTCGCAGCCAAACAAGCTATTATTAGAGACGCTGCAGATGGAGACTGTGTTAACGTCTGAAAATACTGCAAGTGCAAACGAATGTACTGCACCTCTTGCAGTCAAAATGCTTTTTAATTTGGTTTTGTTTAAATTTATTCCAACCTCAAGTATAATTTTTCTGTTTTGTCTTAAGGGTTTCACCTTTCAAATGAACTTTATTGTTGTGTTTTTTGCTTGTAACACTTATTTTCTGAGTTAGAAAGCTGTCAGGTCTTTCATATTTGGCTTTGAACACTTTAGAACAGGGGCCTTTAGCGTTTTTCAGGACCCCCGAACTAATAGGAAGACAAGCAAGGACCCCCTAATATATATAAATATATAGTAAGAGTGTAACAGAGCTCAGCTTGTGTACTCACTGAATGTTTGCATTTTTGACAGAAATCTATTATTTTATGTCTAAATTTATCAATTAGCTTCAAAATGTGTTAATGTTAATGTGTGTTGAAATACATAATTTTCAAATAACAAAAATGTATTAAAGAATGTCCAATTAACCAAAACTTTCATGCCTTCCTCGCCGTTCAAGACCCCAAAATTGAAGACCCCTCCTTTAGACACATGTATTATTTTTAGCCAAGCAAATATAATGGGAGTATGCTATAATTTAAACGTATAATAAATATTTTTATTTTTATTTAATTTTATTTAGAAAGGTAATCTCGTTTTAGACAGGTAGTCTCATGTACAAGAGACCTATAAATAATGACTTATAGACCAATAAGCATTTCCTCCAAATATAAATGAACCTTGTGGAAAAAATGATCGTCTATAATTTGTTTCTGTTTATTCTCAAACAGAAATTAATTTAAAATCACAACTATTTGAACCAAATTTATAGCCAGAGAAACACAACCCTTTTCACTCAGGTGGATCATTTCTTGAACTCTGATGATCAAATAGTTGCATAAAATTACATTAGCTTTGTAGCAGAGCTCCTCCTGGGCGTCTTAAATCAGCTTAGTGGTTTTTTATTTACTGCAGATCATGTTATCTCCTCCCACAGACAACAGCTAAATAAAATATCTTCACTTCCTAGTCATCTGAACTAGCTATTAAATTATTGTGTTATATATTTGCGCATTAAATCCTCCAACTGATGTTTGTTTTTGCAGCTGGCAAAGCGGTGGTGACAAATGAAACTTAACACTGACAGCCACGAATAAACATGTCAGCAGCTAAATCAAAGTGTGTTGACTGGTTTGGCTTCCATAAAAATATTCCAGTTTGAGAAACATTTTACTGATTTTATTTCATGACAAAAATTATGTAAGGTATATTAAACAAAAGAGCAAATGTTATATTGATAGGAAACTGACGGCATGGTATAACTTTAGGTAAATATAGTTAGCATTATTTTCTTAAAAGCTAATTTCCTACCACCTTGCACACCAAAAGTTTAAGCAAAGATATGTTAGCGATCACTTTGTGGTTTTGTGAACGATGCTCGGCTACTACTGCACCCATTTTTAGCCCCATATTTGTAAAATTTCCAGAGTTTTAGCCATTTTTGTGTTGTTGATTAGCTTGACCCTACACGTTGTGCACAGGCATTACTAAGTATCTATTGTTCTTGCTGCTTCTGTTTGTTCTTTGCTCTTTGCTGCGCCCTGTTTGAATAGGTTTCATGATTGTGCCGGAGAGCGGCTTTGAACAAATACATTACACAAAGGTCAAATGTATTTGCCACAATAGAATGTTTTCTGATTGAAGTGGATGGTTCCTGGGTGAGCTGAAATAAATGGACTCTTTGAAATCAATGCACCATGCAGAGACTTTGCTGCAATGGTTCGGAGGCGAGATTTCAGACTCTGCGAGCACGTAATGGAGTGACTGCTTCTCTGGATGCTTGTGCGTGTACGCGCGCGTGTGTGTGTGTGTGTGTGTATCCACCGTGAGCTGATTATTATGTCAGGCACATTGATGTTGAACTTGCCTATGTGCTCGGGTGAAACTGCTTTGTTTCTTTTGGCTTTTTCATTTCCATATTCATGCAACAAGTCTGGATATGTTTTACACATGTGCTGGTGACCTGCTCAGAATTTTAAAAACAGGTCTCATATTTCACCATTAAAAAAGCTAAGCTGTATCTTAACTGATATAGCATGCATATTTTCCATGGTCACACCTGGTTATACAAATAGATACATACTTCCGTGTGCTGGTAAAGACATTTTGTATCCTTTTACTTTGAATAATAACCCTATTCAGCAGTGTTTTGGTTAGTGTCTATGAACAAAACACATCTGGATTTTTATTGCTGATGACTGTTTTCTCCATTCCTTCCTCTTCGTCTCTGCACAATCAGACAAACTGTCCGTTCTTTAGATTGAATCATGTCTCTCGTTGTCTTTTTCTAACCCAAATCTGACTCAACTCTTTTCTAGGAGCATCGCAGAGCAGCTGAAGAGATGCGAGTGCGCCAGCCTTCCTCCATCTGAGCTGCCAGAGAAATACAGAATCTGCCTTGCAGCGCCGCTACCAGCACACAGAAGAGGTGCGGCTGCGTGTTGTAGTTGTTCTTTTCCCGAACACGGGCGCTGGTTTGATGCAGGTGGAGAGACGAACAAACGGATTTCTGAGTGTGGCTTTGAGGATGTGCGAGCACAAAGAAAAGCACAGAGACGTGGGAGTAAAAAAAAAAAAAAAAAAAGTTTGAACGAGAACAGGAGATAGAGGGAGCAGTGGTGAACAAGAGATGATGATTGCAAATGAGAGAGGTACAGAGCTGTGTGGGCAACAAATTGGCCAAGAGATTTCTCCCTACCAAAAAAACAAAAAAAAGAAATGAAAGGTTGTGTTAAGAAAAAAATGCAAAAGATCAAAATGAACAGACTCCTCATTACTATTCAAATGAGCACGTTCTCTTTAAAAGTAGAAGCAAAAAAAAAGACAAAGACCTGAGGTGCATGTAGACGTTGTAAAATCCATATGCATAACCTCTTTGCACTCTGGGGATAAATGCAAACCAATGAATGTGTAATAATGATGCAGAAAAAGAGTTATTGGAGTAACTTGCTTTATTATCCACTGTACATGCAGCAGCACTCGCTTCGGTGATATACTTTTTCACATTTCCCTGTTATTATTGCTGTCAAATGAAAAGAATAAACGTTCCTATTCAAGGGCATCAAATAAATGTTTCTTTCTGCATTTTTTTTTTCCTTTGATGTTTTTATTAGTATTAAAACAAAACGCGAAGAGAAAAATCAGATGAATATCTAGACAAGGACACGGGAAGAAAATTAAAGGCGGCTGATGAAAGGACTGGAGCATTTTGTCCTTATAAATGAAATATGTGCTTTGAACTCACATTTTCTTGCTTTTCTTTTCAGCTGTTGTTATTCCTATCTTGGATCAAGATCGGAACAAGGTCCTTGCTGTCGTATTGGTGAGTACTGACTTGCATTCAGGCAAATATAAAAGGATTCAAGAGAAATTAGTCAACGGTACAAATCGAATGCCTCCAACAACACCCTCACCTTCACTTCTCCTTTTTCTAAAAAGTCAAAGAGCTGATTTAGTTGCAGTTTGCGTAGACAAATAAAATGAACCCTGAAGTGTGGCCCAAGCTTACATTTTGACCAATTCTGTGTATACATGTGTTTGTTGCAGGTGGGCTGTAACCCACTCTCAGATCAAGATGAACTCCATCTGAATGTTCTGGAAAAACATGTAAGCTCCCATTTTTTTCACACAAAAAAAGTACTTGAAATTACAGGCCCTCACTTGAGAAATTTATTGTTTTACAGTAGTACAGCAGTAAAGAAGCAGTAAACACATAGATTTCTAGTCTAAAAGCACATCTAACCAGTGAAAAATGCATTATTTGCTGTATTTTATTTGTACTCAGAAGGAAAAAAGTTTCAGTTCCAAGTGAAAAAAATGAACTAGAATGCCTCTTAGAGTCAGAATTTTGACATGGTTGCCTCACACACAAAACATAATGAAATCTGTCTTTTCGGTTATATTTTAATAAATTAGTTGCATTTATAGTGCAGTACAACCTCTGTTACAGGACATGTTGCTGAAGTGTTTGAATGTTTAAAAATCAGAGAAATCCATTGTTCTGTTCTGGTATTTCCAGTAATAGTTACCCTGGTCACAGAGCACAATCACCAATGACCTAATTGTTTTCCAACTTGCAACTGGAACACAGTTAAAGGAATAGTTTGTGTATTTTAAAGTGGTAATCTTTGCAATCTTGTTATCAGTAATTAACGTCAAGTAGAAACTGCCGAGAGCGTTATCAGTTCAGAATTTTAGGTGTAAGATGTCTCAACAGAGCTGAACTAAGAAATTGTTTTAGATTATTATATAATCTCAACTGTTTGTGTTTTTTGTTGGTAAAACACACGCTCAACAGAGAATCCTGTGAAAGACTGAATGTGTTTTTATTGAGAAGTAATGAAGCATCATCTGTGTTAACACTAGCTGCGTTTCCATTGACCATGAAAATGCGCAAATTAGAATTTCGAAAATAAATTTGCTCAATGGAAACACGTCAGTTTCGAAAAAACTTCTAAAAAATGTTTTTGCGCTAGGATGAGGTGGTTTTTCAGCCGTATCGAAATTGATGTATTTCGCAAAACTGCAATGGAAACACTTTTTTCGCATCACGGGAGTCACGTGATCAAGAACCCGCTGGCTCTACTGGCGAAAATACGATGAAGAGAAAAAGACAACAGGAAGTAGTAGTAAAATTGCTGAAGTTGTAAAAAAAGTAGTAAACTCACCGATTACAATTTCCCAAAAACGCCACATATATATCCTCTCCCAAGTATAAGAGGCTTGTCGCTCGAAAGCCTCAATAAGACACCAACGTCTCCTCTGATCACTAGTGTCGTGGTAGCAACATGCTTGATTGTTTACATCCACCATGTGAATGTCGCGAGAACAAGTGTATTCACACGTGATTTCAATAGCATTTCTTTCTTAATGGAAACACCGCAATTGCGAAACTGTGTTTTTTCGACATTAACAAAATATCGACAAAGTTTTGCGCACATTTGTATTAGAAACACAGCTACTGACTCTTAACCCTGGTTTATAGTCCATGAGAAGTCGTGTCTTGTTGCTGTTGTTGCGTGACAAAGATTGTGTATGTTTTTTTCTCTCACCTGCCACTAAGACCCCTTCTTGGGCACTAACCCTAGACAGAAGTATTGTCTGACAGGGTCTGCGCTGAGTATTGGGTGATGGATGATCAGAACTTTTTTAGTGTGTTTGTTAATTTGTCCACTGAGGCGCTGCTGGCCACGGCTGTAAGAAAATACAGCAGCCTTTACAAATGCTCCAGCAAGACTTACTGCAGAAAGACAATTCAAAAGCTTGTAGGAGATTGTACAATTTTTGAGACAGCTTGGAGACACAGGCGGCTCTCTACGGCTGTACTGAGCAGGAGGGGGTGCACCATAGCTGCACCATCTGTTGCAAACAGCGGAGGCCTCTTCTTGACAAATTTACAAACTAGCGCTTCTCCTCCATCCATCTTACATTCTCGTCAACGAGACCCAACGTCTTGCATCTTGTCGGGTTTAACCTGACTTTGAGCTGACTTTGTTGCTCCTCTGTGTGTGTGTGTGTGTGTGTTTGTCTGAATACGTGTGCGACGCTGAAGGCCTCGGTGGCCTATCTACGCATCCAGTCCGTGCAGACGTCCTATCAGAGGCCTCCTCTCAGCCCTTCTCCTCTGCAGTCCCACAATGCTCTGCTGCACCTCAATGTCTCTGAGCAGGACTACTGCGAGCTGGACCGCAACATTCTGCAGCTCTGCGGTAACACACACACACACACACACACACACACACACACACAAACAATTCCCAACACACTTTTATGCATTCAGCTCTCTCTTTTAGTCCCTCTCAAACACATGCATTTTACATTTCCCTCAGCCTTTGTACACAAACGCAGACCTCATGCATAAGCTGGGAGGTGAGGAGTGTTAATAAACGGAGCCCCTGTGGATGTAAAGCTCTCTGAATTCAGAGACAGGATGTTGCTGGCATAAGGTGTCTCCGACAGCAACAATTTGAAAACAGAAGGCTTTGCCAAAACACTATTAAAAATCCCATGCATAATGGTCTCTCTCGTGCTGCTCCTGCACACACACATCAACGTTGTTTACTTTCTGGTAATTGTCAACAAATAGGAGTTGCAGAGTTTTTGCCTCTGCCTCACCTCCCTGCTGCTCCGTCCAGCTCCTTCCGCAGTCCAGGCAGCTTCCCATCCCTTATCTCTTCTCTGTTATCAGGCCCCCTGTTGACGAGCGGCTGTTCACCCCTCCCTGACCCCTCTGTCTGAGTGCATCCAGTCTCTGGATTGCTTTCTCTCCGCTTGCTTACATGATCTGCATTCCCATTCTTCCTTAACGTCACCCTGCCCTTCCTCCTCCCCCGCGTGTTTTTCTTTCCTCCCTCCCATCACTTTCTCTTTGTTTCCTCTTTTAGGTGAGCTCTACGACCTTGATGCAGCTTCTCTCCAGCTCAAAGTCATCAATTATGTAAGTGGCTGAGATCACCATCACACACACACACAAACACACACTGCTGGCTCTATGCAAAACATCTCCACCAGTGGCTTCTTCCCCTCTTCCTGTCACAAGATTTTTATCACTGCTTTACTTCATCCATCTCCCCACAGAGCGACACCCCTGCCCTTCATAAATACACTCAGAGAGACTCCAGGGGGGAAAAAATGGAGATAAGAGGCGGGGGGTAAAGATTATACAGAAGCTGTGAGGGAGAAACAATAGCAGCAGAAATCTGACTAATGTATGGAATTATTCACAGATAGGGAAATATGGAAGAAAGGGGGCATAAAGTCAAAGAGGAAGGAGAGATTTAAAGGTTAAACATCATCAGAGGGAGAAAAGAGTCAGTCCCTCAGAGAGCAGGGTTTTTGGAAAACAAAAATATTTGATCTGTGGAGGTCACACAGATAAGAAAACTAACAATATTTAGTGTTGCTTTTGTTGATTTCACATGTTTTCAATAAAAAAATCTCTTTTATTTAAAATATTAAAACTTAAGTTAGAGTTTCAGAAAAAAAAATAATATTAAACAAGTCTGAAGCATTCCAAGGAAGAGTTTGGATTGGCTCCTGCTCCTAAACTCCTTTCACTTATATTTGTGCATGATTACAGGTAGAAAAATGTCTCATTTTTAATGTCCATGTTTTCACATTCAAACTTCAGGAAAGACTTATTAATAACAGTTACACTGAAACAGAGGAATGTCTGATCTTCACAGTGACGGCAGACATTGTAAGAAGCGATTTCTCAGCGCTACAGCAGAGCAACATGATCATTTCAAAGGAAATTGAAAGGATTAGAATTAAATAGGATTATTTCAGAAGGCATACCTGTTGGAAAAATTAGATTTAAAAGTAGATTAGGTTGATTTTATGCTATTTAACTTGCTGGAATTGCTAGATAGTGTCTTTATGAACTGATTTTTACAAAATGAAACCTATATTTTCTTGTTTTTTACCACTGTCGTTTTTGCTCATTTTGCTTGCACGGGTCACAAATCTTCATTTAAAGCAATTTTCTCCGTGTGAAAGCAGAGTGTAAGTGAGGTTGAGAAGGTGCAAAGAGCTGCATCATTTTCTTTTTTTTTTCTTTTAAAGATCTCAAATAAAACCTGATTTGTTTGGTCTGTTTATTGCTGTAAAGATGGGGTGAGGCGAGGGAGGAGGAGGAGGAGGAGGAGCAGGGAATCGTTGTTACTGAAGAATTATCAGTTTTGTGGGAAAAGCTTTGAGCAGTTCTTATGGGATTAACGGCGTATAGAAAACAAGAAGGTGGAGGGGCTTATTGTTTGTGCGTGCGGCAACATGTGTGCACAAACGTGTGTGTTCATACCTGTGTGTGCGTGTTTTATTGTACTTGTGTATGTGACACAGGGGTGAGTGTGTTGGCAGTGGCTCCTGTTTATTCCTGTTCACTTGTTCTCCATCCAGATCCGTGGATTACAGGGAAGAATTGTGTGATGATCTGTAATGTGTGTGTGTGTGTGTGTGTTCTCGTGTACAACATTTGTGTTATTGGTGTATAGAAGAATGTGTTTACTCCTCAGAGTGTTTCAGTCTATGAATGTGAATGAAGTGTTTCTCTGCACACAAAGCAGCACAGAAATGGTTGAACCTCTGCAGGTAGAGCAGCATCAGGTGGACTAAGAGAAAACACTTGTCATTGAAGCTAGTTTTTCTGTTTTAAGCAGGTGTTCTGTACAATATGTTCTGAGGTGGGTAGAGAACCCAAAAATTCCACTTAAGTAAGAGTAACACCACTGTAGCCATCCAAGAAGTGACTCAAGTAAGAGTAAAAAGGTATTTGGTAAAACGGCTACTCAAGTACTGAGTAACTTAAGACATCAATTATTAAATATTGAAACATTACATCATCATTTTTAATTCTAGAATTGCGCCGCTGAGGGTGGCAGCACGTTGGAGTAGCTCTGTTACTTTTATTGAGATTTTCTTTGTTTTT